>JAJIYU010019013.1:0-10950 GCA_030144865.1 Tinospora cordifolia
ATATTATAATATTATTTTATATATGTATCAACGTTATCTTGATTAGATACATGTGATATTGACATAAAAAGGAGAAATGGAACACAACTTTCAGGTTGGTATGATACCTACCTATGTTGGTATAGATTATCCCAGAGCCAAACTAATAAATTAAAGATATTCTTAGATGTTTTAATTTGGAGTTGGATAGAAGTCGTATAAAATAATATTTTTAATAAGAAAATAATATTAACATTTAGTGTACATAAAGACTATTTACTCAACATGCTGGGTGAAACTCAAGTAGCTCTTAGCTTGTATGCTCATTGAAAGAGGTATGTTAGATTAAAAAGTTGCAAAATAAATAAATAATAAAATAAAAAAATCCTATTATAAGATTTAAATTTTACTGTCTATCTTATTTAAGAACTACTCCGCTCATGATGTTTTTGCTTTAGCTGTTTATTGGAGGAGATATGTTATGTTATGAGTTTGAAATAACCATGCTGTTCATTTCAATCAGAAAGTCTTTTGTTATATCATATAATTATTGTGCTTAGACTTCAAACTAGTCAACAATGATTAGCTATTACTGTCGATTACCAATCAATTTTCGTCAACTTATTCACACTTGAGCCATGCCACCATTTATAATGGCAAACACTGTTCTTATTGAGAGAAACACGCTTTTACATCTTTTTAACTCAAAATGGCCAAAGAGTGAAAAGGTTCAGTGTTCCTGGGCTCTTACTTTGCACTTACTTTGCAAAAGGAAGTAGTGACCATACAAGGGAGTTAAAGATTAAAAAAAAAAGAAATTACCTAGCAAAAGAGAGGGGGGGTGGGTGGGGGTTTGGTTCAAACTAGTATTACCTTGAAAAAGGGGTTAGTTTTACATATATAGTACATACAAGTGAGTATTTTTCAGTTGCTTTTGAACTCCACTTATGTGGCTAACTTAGATAATACTCAAATGTATATCAGAGCAAGTTCTTTTTATCATGAATGGTGGTTTCCTGGTCCACATGTCTCTCTCAATCCTCTCAATCAGTGTGTGCTCATAACACTTATCCAAGTGCACCCCATTTCCTTCTACCAATTAATATACATTCAACGAAATAATTCCTAAGTATAATTAAAAGAGAAACTAAGGGCCCTCAAATTTCATGGATCCTCAAGTTGGAACACTGAGCTTGTGAACATGACCATATGTCAATACAAATTTATTAAAAAGATTTTTTTAATATATATTTATCTTACCCAGAGCACAAAATTCATTTTTGCGTTTTTTTTCTTTTGAAGTCAAGATATAGACAATAATAATATTTATATAATTTAGCTTTAAAAATATATATTAAAAGATAAAGTACAATATATTGAACCATATTTCAGATCAAGAGCTAGATTTCATGAAGGACATGGTACATACGTCATATTTCAAAGCAAAGGAACTCTCCAAAGACTGCATTAGTACCTATCGGCATAGAGGCCATTAAAATTGGTAAAGCAGATCCATAATAGTTTAGAGCTATAGTTCAACTTGGCATATCGAGCAGATATGCTAACTTATAATAGTAAATTGTTAGGTAGCAATCGTGGTGAAATATTCAGAATTTTATGTGACTAAATGTTACAATGAAAAAGAACAACGCTTTTGAACCTTTTATTTGAAGGAACATGGATGCGAGACCCATGAGTTTAAAAGTATTTAAGAAATGTAAAAATAACAATAATTATAAATGAGTTCTTCTCCCTCATTTTTGGTGAAGAAGGTGGTGTCTATTTATAGAGGAGAAGAAAGAATTACATCTGTTGATTACAACATTACAAGACATAATATGAACCATTGAACCGTTAGTGCACTATTAATGGATAGATTGATAGAGAAACGTGATGTGATGATGTAAATTTGGTTACCATTGGGTAACAGAGATTCTTTGCATTGTTAGTGGAGAAACTAACGAAAGTGATGGGATGGTGTGTTGTTGGTGGTTGGAAAAAGGGACAGACTTGGTGGGATGATGTGCTGTTAGTGGCTTTCTCTGACATCTCCCCTCCAACGAGGAGGAAGAGAAATGGCTCTGAGTTTGCTACAAAGATAACAGAACCATGAAGTTGTGAGAGGTTTGGTGAGGCAATCTATTGTTTGATCTATGGAGGGAACATGATGAACTTGTACTTGTTTTGAGAGAAATTTTTTGTGAAAAAGTGAATGTCTATCTTGATGTGTTTGGTTTGGGCATAAAATACTGGGTTGGAGGCTAGTGCAGTAGCACCTACATTGTCGCACCATATTGTAAGACATACTGGTTGAGGTATGCATAGCTCATGTAAAATTGAACGAACCCAAGATATTTCAGTAGAGGCATTGGCGAGGGCACGATGTTATGATTCTGTTGGTGATTTGGCAACGACATTTTGCTTCTTTGATTTTCATGACACAAGGTTTGCACCAAAGTAAATGCAGTAAGTAGCAATTGATTTGCGATCTTCCAATGATTAAGCCCAATCGACATCAGATAAACCTGTTATGAATAACCTAGTATTTGATTTAATGTTTACACTCAAATGAGAGGAACCTTTAACATATTGAATGATACTTTTTATAGCTTGCCAGTGAGCAAGAGAGGGGCTTTTTCGAAATTTACTGAGTCTATTGATAGCAAAAGCGACCTCTACTTTGGTTTGGGTGAGGTATTGAAGGTTGTCGATTGCACTTTTGTACAATGTGACATCTATAAAGGATGGGCTGTCTAATGAGAAATGTAGACCGTCAATTGAGTATGGAGTGGAGATCGATTTTAGAGATGACATTCCAATTTGCTCTAGAAGTGAGGTTATGTAGGATGATTGATTCAGGTATATGCCTAACGCATCAAGTGAACTTCAATTCCTAGGAAATGTTGGACATCGCCCAGATCTTTGAGAGCAAATTAATGGTTCAGTTTGTCAATGAAGGATGATATTAAGGTCGAGTTGTTACTTGTTAGTAGAATGTCACAAACATATATGAGCATGTAGATAATGGAAGAGTTTTCCTTGTAGATGAAGGGGGAGTTGTCTACTGTAGAGTTGGTGAAGTGCCATGACAGTAGAACATTTTTGAGTTGATCAAACCATGCTCTTGGGGCTTGTTTGAAACCACAAATGGCTTTGTGTAATTTGCACATGTAGTGTGGTTTGGAATGATTGATGAAGCTAGGTGGTTGAGGCATGGAAACTAACTCAGTGAGAGTGCCATTAAGAAAATCATTGTTAATGTCGAGTTGTTGGATTGCCCAATTATAATGAACAACAATGGAGAAGATTATGCATATTGTGGAAGGCTTAATTAGAGGGCTATAAGTTTCAAAGTAATCAACACCAAGAACCTGATTGAATCCTTTTGTGACGAGACGTGTTTTGTAGCGGTTGATGGAACCATCTATGTTGCATTTGATGCAAAAATCCCATTTGTGGCCGAAAATATTTTGGTCGATGGAAGGGGGAACTAAGGACCATGTTTCGTTGGAGATCATTGTAGTAATTTTGTCGTGCATTACATCTTTCCACACAGGTGATGATAGCACTTCCTTAATAGACCATGGTGCACGATCATTGAGAATTGAGGATAACTGTGGCACTGAATTGTTTAGGTTTGAACATGCTACTTTTGGCACTAGTGGTCATTGGGTGAGAGAGGAATTGGGGAAGAATTGGTTGAAGTGTTGAGTGGGTTGATAGTGAAGTGTGTTTAGAGGGAGGAGATGTTTTGGCTGTTGATGTTGGTTGAGGGGGTGTGAAGTTGGTTGCTCATGTTGTGATTTGAGATGGGTGGTGAGGGGATAATAAGGATATGATTGAATGAGGAGGTGTAGTTGGGTTTGAGTCAGATTTGTTTGGGAAGAGCAAGAGGTATGGAAATTAATTTTATTAAATAGAACATGTCAGGAGATGATTAATTTGTTATTTGATTGTAAGCAATTGTATCCTTTGTGAGAGGAACCATATCCAAGAAAGAGACATCATTGCGACCGAAACTAAAATTTGTGAGTGTTGTATGGGTGAAGATATGGTATAGACAGCAACAGTCATGGCATAAACAGTAGTAGTCATGGCATTCCACTAGAAATGATAAGGAAGTTGGGCATGAGCAAGTAGGGTGAGGCATGTTTTAGTTATGTGCTGGTGTTTCCTTTCTGTGTGATCATTTTGTTCATGAGTGTGGGGACATGGGTGTTGAAATATAATGCTTTGTCGTTGGAGATACGATGAGAGCGCACGAAATTCACCGCCCCAGTCGGTTTGTAGCCATTTAATAGAGGTGGTGAATTGTTTTTCAACCATTGTTTTAAAGCGGATGAAGACGTTGAATACATCAGACTTTTTGTGTAAGGGATAGAGGCATGTAAAACAAGAATGGTCATCGAAAAAGTGAACATAGTAACAATATCCCTCATTAGATTCAATAGGTGCAGGGCCCCAAACATTAGAATGTATAAGTTCAAGTATTGGTGACGCTTTCGAATTTGAACGGGAGAAAGGTAGAGCATGAAATTTTTTCAATTTACAAGCCGAGCATAAATTGACCTTTTCATTGAATTTAACTGATCTGTTACATGATTGAAATGCATGGTGAAGAACTACAGGAGATGGATAACCCAATCTCAGATGCCATAATGAGGGAGTATTCAAAGATGGTAAAACTGAAGAAAGAAAGACTGATAACTACTTGCTTGGCTTGATGCGATTGAGGAAGGAAACTGATAGATACCATCTTTAAGGTTGCCCTGAGGAAGAATCACCTTGGTTCTGGAATCCTTCACATAACAATAATTGGAGTGAAATTCTAGGAAAACACAATTCTCATGTGTGAGTTGTGAGACACTAATCAAATTTTCTTTTTTAATGGAAGGAATATAGATAACATTTTTAAATTGAAGAGTGGAGTGGATAGGTGGGGTTATAGAGTTACCAATGTGTGTAATGGGTACAAATGCACCATTGCCTACAGTTAAGGAGCAGTTACCTGAGTAGTCCGAGCAATTGCACAGATGATTAGGATCAAAAGTGATGTGATGAGTTGCCCCACTGTTGACATACTAGTTTAGTCTGTCATAGAGGCTGGTGTTGCGACAAATGCATTTGGTGGTGGTGTGTATTAAGAGGAAGTTGTTGTTGCTCCCATGTAATTCAAGTCACCTTGGTAGTAGCAGACTGCGGCTAAATGTCCATATTTTCAACAAATTTGGCAGGTTGGTCGATTTTTGAGAAGAGATTCATCCCCCTCGTCCTCTGTTGCACTTACCACCACAAAATGGTGAGTAACCTGTGCGGCCTCCTTTGTTTGAGGAATTTTTTGAGTTTTGAGTCAGGTTGGAGAAAGCTCCTTTGGCTACATTTGGTTTGATGGAGGATGGATTATTTTTGAAAGATACATTTACATTTGGTGGATTAATAGATAAGGAATGAAGGTTTTTTATGTTTTGTAGTTGCAATAGTTTGGCTTCAAAGTTTAGGAGAGAGGATTGTGCTTCTGGCCATGTTAAGTTGAGTTTTTCTTAAAGAAGGGTGGTAATGGAAAGATAATCAGTGTCTAAACCAACTAGTGTGCAAGAGATGAGGACTTCTAAGGAGAATGAATTACTGGCAGCAGCAAACCCATTGCTAAATTCTTTCACGATGTTGAGGTATTGGGTTATCGATTGTGTTCATTTGTGTGTTGTTTGAAGACCAACTTTGCAAACTTGTATCCGGGCATGGTTGTGACCTCCACATAGTTCCTCAATGGCTTTTTAGGTTGACTAAGATGTAAAGTGACCGATGATTTGGAAGGCTACAAATTCAGTTAATGAGTTAAGCATCTAGCTAAGTAAGAGTTGATCTCTGTTTACTCAATCTTCACAGTCTAGGTTTGGGGTGTCGTTGCTGTCAAGGAATAGTGAGGGACAAGGTTTTGTGCCATAAAGATATCCATCAAGTTTGTATCCTTTAATTATAGGCAGTATGATCGATGTCCATAGTAGAAAATTATTTCTATCTAGCTTTATGGATATACTCTGGCTAAGTAAATGACCAAAGGGTGCGATAGCTTTAGAGGGAGAGGTGTAATTTGGTGTGGCTAACATTGAAGATGATTCTGGAACAGGGGTTTTCTGTTTGGATTAGTAGCCATGGCGTTGGCCAAAATGACTCTGATACCATAAGAAATGTAAAAATAACAGCAATTGGAAATGAGTTCTTCTCCCCATTTTCAATAAAGAAGGTGATGTCTATGTATAGAAGAGAAAGAAAGAATTACATTCGTTGATTAAAACATTACAAGACATAATCTAAACTGTTGAATTGTTAGTAGACAAATTGACAGAGAAACATGATGGGATGATGGACATTTGGTTACCGTTGGGTGATAGAGATTCTTTGCATTGTTAGTGGAGAAACTGATAAAAGTAATGAGATGGTGTGTTGTTGGTGGCTGAAGAAAGTGACAAACTTGGTGGGATGATGCACTGTTAGTGGCTTTCTCTACCATTATTAAAATGTGTTTAAAAAATGTCACATGTTCATATCTCATGAATTAGGGCTTTTTTTTTTTTTTCTAAGATCGAGCATGTTAAATTCTCTTATTTTCATTGTTAATGCATGAACAATATTAAATGTCATTTTTTATTGTTTAATTCTACTCTCTAGAGCACTCCTAGCTTGACTTGAAAAAAATGGGAAAGAATATTAATAATTTTTCATAGCTTCCTTATCATTAGATGATATAAAAAAACTATGTTTTACTACGAAGCTACAAAAGAGCTAACCAATTCAAGTTGTCTAATTTTACTGAAGCACAATTACTGTAAGACCAAAGAAGGCTATGTATGTTATTAACTTAGCCAACTCCACTCTACACTTTACGAGTCTCTATTAGCTTATTTGTTGATTTAGCATCAAAAGATTGTTGGCCAATACCATATCGATGTTTTTTTATTCTCAAGTCATTTTCTTTTAACAAGGTTCACCCAGACCAAGAGCGTTTGCTCCATCGTAATTATCATTTTTTTCTTTTATGTTGATCAAAATTACACCTAGATAATATATTTACTATTTTTTTAAGTTGACACTTTCAGAAAAAAAAAAGTTGTTATCATAAAATTGTAAGTAATCTTGTTTTGTATTTAATTTAAAAACATCCCGTTATTATTAAAAAGAAAAAAAAATAGAGAGCAATTAATAACAGCAAAATTAGTTCATTTATAATATAAAAACAACTTTTTTTAAGAAAAATGGAAGGAGCTTTTAATGACCCTTCATTGGCAGATCCATTTTGTTCCTAATTTTCATTAAATGAAAGGTGTGTGAATGAATGTTAATTCATATGTGTAATTGTCTACACCATATTTTTTTGTTTGTACTAACAGCAGTTTTAAAAACCTTGATTGCCATCTCAATTCTTCTTGAAAAAAATAAACTCAAATTTTTTTTTCTCTTATTTAATCAATTTTTTTAAGTTGTGAGATTGGATTAGAGCTTAGCATAACATTTTATTTTCAATGGAAAAAAAAAGGAGATTTTATTAAAAGTTATCTCCAATTAACAAAATTTCCCACACCTTTATTAGTTGTGTTCGATTGGAGATTAAAAAATAAATATTTAATCTAAAAAAAGAAAAAAAAACACTCTAAAAAAAGGACTTTCTATAATTTTCTGAATCAAGTTGCTTCCTTGTAAAAAAAAAAGTTCAGAACTACTACCAAATTCACCCAAACTAAAGGGACTTTCAATGATTTCAAGTTTTTGGATATAGAAAAATAGTATCCCAATCATCAATCTAATGGACCCTACAAGTTTAATGCAAGAGCAAATAAATCAAAAGTTTAAAAATAATAATAATAAAAATAAAGGAGAAAAAAAATTAAAGGCTAACAGACCATCCACTTGACACAGTAGAAATCAGATGAGTGACAAATATGAATGCAAAACACCTTCATTCAACTCAAATCATAGACCCTAATAGCAAAACAAACGTAACAATGCTTTTACATCTAGATCAAGCTAGTTTTGCAAGATAAAAATCTCATCTAAACATGTTAGAGACGGTGTAGTATGATTTGAGCTCCATGTTGTGGTTGGAGAGTAATAACAGTGTAAGGAGCATGAACATATAAAGGCGAAAGTTCAAATGAGAAATTTTGGAGTATCATAGCCAAAGCCATCTTTGATTCTATCATCGCAAAGTTTTGGCCAATACAAATCCTTGGACCCCATCCGAACGGAAAAAAAGCAAGTTGATCCTTTGTTGCCTTTGAAATTCCTTCTGCAAATCTCCCTGGCTTGAACTCGTTGACATCTTCACCCCATAATTCTCGGTCGTGATGGAGAAGAAGAATCGGTAGTGTAAGGTCAATACCGGATGGGATGCAGATGTCTCCAATGTTGACTCTCTTGCAAGTATGACGATAGAACTCAACGATGGGTGGATATAACCTCAGGACTTCATAAAGTATCATGGTCACCTATAATTCATGGAATTTTTAATGCAAAATGTTTTATCATTCTATTATTAAATGAAGAATGTATGTTCGAAATAATCTCTCTAATATGGAAGTAAATCTATGTACATAAACTATATTGTCCCTTATTCCTTATATCCTGCAATAGCAAAAGCCTCATGCACTAGGTACTCCCATCCAGGGCCGGTCTTGAGTTTTTGGGGGTTTAGGGCGAAATGAAAACTTGGGGGCCCCAAAAATAAGGACCCAACTTATTTTAATAATTTTTTATAAAAATAAAATTATTTTCATAAATTTTTATTATTTTTTAATTATGTATATATATATATGAGGGGCCTTGAAAAATAAAGGGGCCAAGGCTATATAATTCTATTAAATCGGTTTCATGTCTAAATGTGAGCAAAAAATGTAATTGTTAGATGGATGGAAGAGTATACTTACAATCTTGAAATGGTTTATAGCATTAAAACTTGGTGGGTTTTTCCCGCAAATCTGATAAACTTCTTTTCTTGCTTCATCTTGCCAGTTCGGATGCATGGCTAGGACGATCATTGTCCAGGTTAGTAATGACGAGGTTGTTTCTTGTCCAGCAAAATGAAACAACTTGCATTCTTCAATCACTTCTTCAATTGTAAGCTGTTCGATATTTTTTCTGCTAGCATCATTTTGAGACTTGTTCAGGTAATTAGCTTGTAACAGCAAGCTTAACAAGTCATCAGCACCGGATTGCCCAGTTTTCAGTATCTGTTCTCTCATATCTATCATTTGTCTTAACATTGTTTTGATCTCTTTGTCTAAATTCTTCCTTGTCTGGTTCTTCTTGGTTGGCATAAATCTGTAATATGTATCCAAACAAACCATAAGCCTGCATGAATTGATCTGTTTGATTCAACGAAGCACTCAATTGATCATTCAAAAATAACTCATCAATGGAAAAATATAGCTACATAATTAATATCATCAAGTAATATTCACCTAAAGCCAGGGATGTATAAGCTTTGCATGGCTTCAATAACTAGTTTAGCTTGCTCCTTTTGAAGTTGGAAGATTCTCTTGCCCTCTTTGTAATTACTGCCAAATGCTGTTCGAGATATAACGTCTGCAGTTAGATTTTCTAGTTCGGGCCATACATCTAATTCACAGGAACCTTGTGATCCAACGAGCTTCTTCCATTGCTCGATCAATTCATTACAACTGGTAGAAAATGCTTGCACCATTCCCTGTGATATTTATTTCAATAATCCTCTTAATAAACATGAAAATGAATGAAAATTGCGAGTAATACCCTGTATTTCACTAGAATGATGCATGCATGAAACACCATATTGTGTGCCAGAAGCATTGGTCAAAGCAAATGATTCTTAAAAGGTGATGTTAGAAATCATTTGATTCAGAAGCTATAGCTAATAAATAGAAGCCTAGCTATGGATATCTAGTAAACAAAGACAAGATTAGCAAATGAGATAAACAAGTAAATAGTTGCAAGGAGGCTTGAACATGGGAACTCCAGTAGTAGAGCTTCAAGCTCTGGTACTATGTCATTAACCGTTCAATCTAAGGCTCCAATCATACTTACATATGAAGTGAATTAGATGTAAGTGGCTATAGCATTAGTGTTTATGATTGAAAAGAACCTTCAACTTCTCCAAGTGGAAAGCAGGATTGATTATCTTTCTGTGAATGGCCCATTTTTCTCCTTCCAAGCTTGTAAGTCCTCGTGTTAATATAAGAATGAGCGGGTTCACTGGTGGCTTTTCAAAGTAACCATACTTGTCAGATAGAATTTCCTTGAGCATCACTGGGTCCAACACAATCAGCCTGGGTGTTTTCCCAGACCAAATGAGAGGTAACTTTCCTGTCACAGACATTTATTCAAACACCTCATAGGCATTCTAAATAATCAACATTGCAACACACAAAAGCAAAAGCACTTTTTATTCAAAATCATTAGTTATTTACCATAAGTTTCAACGGCATTCTTCACAAAGGGAGTGACACGTGGAACAATCTCATGGCAGAGATTCATGGGTCTTGACCATGCTTCAGTCATCAACCTCATGTATTCTTTCATGTCTCCGTACAAAAACTTGTAAGAGTTCCCTTTGATACCCTGTTGCTTCAATTGCTTCTGCAACACTCTGGGTCTCCACCAAATAGAAGTTAAGAAGATTGTAAGAGCGCCCAAAAAGAGCAAAATCAAAGATATGATCACGGCAGTAAGAACAGATAAACCTTCCATTTCTTCCAAAGCACTGATCTTTTTTCTTTTGTTGAAGATGAACAGACACTTGAAGCAACATGAGCAGTACTTATGTAAGGTCTTCTTGTTCCAAACTGAACATTTTGACTGATCTCATGTTGTAAATTATCTTGGAGAGGAAGTAAGAGATAAGAATGGTGATCCAGTGAGGCACCCATTAAAGGATAGTTTATGGTTTGCAACTTCACTAAAATTCTTTGTTTAGCCACCATGTTTGACAAGATTAATATT
>JAJIYU010019014.1:0-10949 GCA_030144865.1 Tinospora cordifolia
GCATCGACATTCGCGATCAGCCAAAATGACTTCAATCTGGATCGTTGGATGATCCTCGAGTGTAGCACGGTTTCGTGATCTACTGCACGGCTTTGATCTTGATCGTTGATGATCCTTGATTACAGTGTGCACATCAATGTTCGCGATCAACAAATTCCCTCTAGATCGCACGATCTTCCTCGAGTTACGCACGCGGATCTCTGGCCGTTCAATCTTTCTAATTCGGTGCTCTTGTGCGTACGGGCGAATTTAATCTTGGTCGTAGGATGATGAAATCAGATTCCAGATCTACGAGTCACAACATTTTGAGTTTGTTTTTGATTTTTTAACCGAATTTCTTGCTTTCTTTTCGAATTTTTTTCCAAATCTCGATCTTAATTGACTTTCTAATCCTGTTTTCATAAAAAAATTGCATATATCCTTGTATTTTTGGCTATAATATCCCATATTCTGCATTATAATCATATTTTTCTTCCAAAAGTCCCTTAAATTGGTTTTTTATTCCTCATTTGGTTAACTAAGACTTGCGAAAATTCTCATTCCTCAATTCTGTATAATTTTCAAAGTAAAAATTCATATTTCATAAAAACTTTTCGAGATGTTACACTTTGACTCATGGATTAATATGGAAAAATCGTGGTTGTCCTATAGGTATCCTGGAGATGTGAATCCAAGTGCATGACATCACAACAAATTGAACTATATTAGTGGTCAGTGGACTACCTTAGAACTTGCTTATCCTACCCAATGTCAATTAAAAACTAAATTGGTGCTTCAATCTCCTATTATTTAGAGTGTACATATAATATGTGTTTGTATATATTTGTTTAATTTGGAAATATATTTGCTACGCTTGCACAACTCATCCAATCTTTTTCTCAAATGTTGGTGCACCCTAGTGGGGGTCAGGGGAATTAACCCCTCATCATGTCTTACCCTTCTATTTTTCTTATGTGGAATGAGTTCATTATATTGTGAAATTGTAATAAATGCACTTGTACAAGGGCAAACTTTGATTCAGATATATTAATTTGTGCTCTAATTAGACAAAGCAGTTTTTCAATATGTGTCTTAGGGCCCTCTATATTCGGATAGTATTCTTTACTATCATTTGGTAATTTAATAGTATTTTGTCACATATAATATCAATCTTCTTTGTTTATTATTATATTTGGAATTTCTTCCTTTAATGTTGACCAAAGAAATAAAACACAAGAATGATAAGTAGCATCCTCCTTAGGATAATGTTTCGATATAGAATTTGTTTTTTCATGGAATATTAACTTTAACAATGAAAAACCTTTTAAAGAGAAAGTTTTCCACTTATCTCACTTCAAGAAAAAAAATGGTTTTGAGAAAAAGGAAATACCACGTCATGCGATGATAATTTCTTTCTATTTTTGGTCTGTTTGAGTGGCGGGCCCCATGTTACATTATCTTATTTCTTTTCTCTCTTCCCAAATCCTTGAGATTTCCTAAGTACATTAACTTATGCAAATTGAAATTTTCAACTCCTTGGAACTTTCTGAATAATATTAACTATTGTCATAATTCAAAAAAGTCACATTTAAAAATATTTAAATAAAATAATTTCATATCATTAATTATTTTCAAAATTTAAAGGTACACAGTCTTTGTGTTTATTACAACAGAAAAATAACTTCAAGACTTGAATAAAATAAATTGGGCCAATATGCCCTAAAATTAAATAAAATCTCAAAAGTTTAATCTAAGAATATTCAATAAGGCATTGATATATCAATTTCCTAAAAGATTAAAAGTAAGGGTGAACTTGAAGCCTAGTGGATCAATTCAAATGTTTAAATCATTATTTCAACAAATAAGACAAATATGTTAAGCACTTTTAAAACATTATGTGATTCAAACAGTTCATTATTTTCAATTGTAATTAAGATTGAATGGCGTTAATCTCTGTGTTCTAGATCTAGGGAGAGAGATTATTCCTAAAGCTCAAACCCTTCTCTATGAATTGGGAGTTCACTCTGAAGTCAATCGTGACACTCAGTTTTAAATCAAAGGTCCAGCATGGTTGGAACACACGAAGAAATCCTTCCTCATGCTGGTACATGGTTAAAATCTCAATTAATCTTTGATTAAGTATAAAATATAATATTCATGTAAATAAACTGAAAACAAAAACTAAACATGCAAGCATAATAACAATATATCATGTATCATATTTGCACATAGCATACATATTGATTAACGTAAGCCTAAGTGTGCATTTTCTACATGGCATGTAAAATAACTGATCATGCATAGTCAGAGTATTTCATATATGTAAGTCTTATTTAAATCAAAATAATAAAGTAAAAGTTGAAAATTATCTCCACCTTAAATAGTAAACTCCTTGTTGAACCTTCAATTGAATTCCCCCAACTACTAGCGCAGAAATTTGTGCAATACTTCATTACTACTACCCCAATTATTGTTTAGAAAAATTAAAGAAAAAGACGAAGGTAAAGAGAGCAAGGACTTCTCAGTTCTTGTAGGGATGAAGAGAATGAGAGCCAGACAGTGTTTATAAAAAGTTTTAATGAGTAGGAATTGGCAAGTTTAGGGTGTTACCAGCACAAAAAACTTGTTGTTTCTTCAATTTAGGGCTTCTAGGGCTCTTTTGCGCACAAAACATTCTTTTTTAATATTTTTCATCGTGTTACTGACCACATAACAGTTTGCAAAATATTTTTTTTTTTTGCTTCCGTGATTTGCACATGATATATATATATATATATATATCTTTCTATATTTTTAGTTTTTTTACAATACATTGGAACCAAGATAAGCTTGCTAATTTTTTGCAAATCAGAATATAATTCAATATATTAAGGAAACTTGCTAATAAAATTTGCCACTTCTATTTTTCTTTTATTTTTATTTTTCTTTTGTTTCTATTTCTCATTTTGGCTATATTCTTGTATTTTTGTATATATATTTTCTTTCTCATATTTTTGTTCATTTGTTTATGTCGAGACCCCATTCCTAGGACAAAGGGCAGCCTAACTAACACAGTGGCTCAATGAACTTACTCACCATGTCAAGTTCACCCAACTACTATTAAGCCCTTTTTCCAATCTCGTACAACAAACGATATCAAGACTCAAAGCAAAAGTAAACAACATAAGAAAAGTGAACATTATATTACATGTCTATCTTGTTCAAAATGTATAGTTGACCATTTATACATGTACAAGGAATGACCAACCTCTAATCAAATGACCAAAAAAGGAATAGAAAGCATCAGAGAGCTAGGCGATCACCACACCCTTCCCTTTATCAACCACTAAAAAATCTAAAATATTGATAGAGTAGTGAACTTAAATCAATGTGGCTCAGTGAGTAGTAAGACCAGCATGTAAACCATAACTAGCATTCCAAAATAGTGCATGTATGCATGAGCAGTGAAAATGATATAATATTCAAATGTATGACATAGTATGAAAATAGTTATAAACAGTGCAATAGTTTCAGAAAACATTTCAAATCCATGTCAGTTAAAAATTGTATTCAGGTTAAGGTTAAATCAACAAACCCAACCTATGGTCATCGCTCGAGCGAGTCTTGAGCCTGGCATGTTGGCCACTCGAACGGGTCGCGAGCTAGGTGTACCCATCGAATACCCAAACTCTGATGCCTGACCCTCAAGTGTCGTGACTCGAGCGGGTTCTGAGGCTAGGCACACTGATCATGTGCCCTAACCCCAGTGCTCGACCCTGGAGTCTAATCCCAATAATATCGTGTACCCTAACCCCTATGTTCGGCCCTCGAGCCTATGGTCTCATCACCCGTGTACATCTACACTTTTCAAAATTCATTCAAATATATCTCAATCTCATGAAACTACTTAAACTATGTCATTTCACATAAGTTTTATGCAAGAAACACAAGTCATAGAAAACACCTAAATCAAACTATTCACCTCGAGTCCCGCGCACTGATGTCCAGTCGACTTGGCCGAGTCCCGCAATGCTCACTCGAATCTGCATTAATTAAACTTAATCTCAGTTCTTTCTATATTGTGGCTTAATCTCTAATTGGTCTTGATCGACCCAAGTCATTTTGGTCAATCGATCAAACTTGGTCAAACACAGTCAACCGATCAAACATAGTCAAACTTAGTCATCATTGGTCAGTTTTGGTCCAATTGGGTCATATTTGGTCAAGTTGGGTCAAAATTGTATCATTTAGGTCAAAATCCTCAAATTCCAACACTTAGCCCAATTTCAAGCATTTACCCTCTTTGCGCAGCAAAATTGTCAATTTGTATGTGACTATTTTGTAAGTCAAATTTGCACAAAACTTTTCAGATTTCATCTAAACTACCTAAAGCTTCACCAAAATTTTAATTTTTTTTGTTTGGACACCATTTACTAAGGTTTCTAAGTGCATTAACAGGGATTGTGAAATCTCGTATTCCCTATGACAAACAGTTACTTAGTGAATTGGTACACCTACTTCCCAAATTTAGATGGCCTAAAATTTGGTATACATAATATTACCGTCTCCAGCAACCTCTCCACCAAATTTTAGTGCAAAATACCTACATTTGGTTAGTCAACTAGTCTTCTACTTTTTTGTAATGCAACAGATTGTTCAAATGGTTTAGATTTCCTATGGTTTTCAAGTGCTTATCTACTCTATTCTAACATCAATCTGAGACTATTTCTTTTTGTTTTTGCAAGGATTTAGGTCCTAGAACTCTGATTAATTTAGTTCCATCCAAAATAGCAAGCAACTATAATCATAAACACTCTAAAATACATCTCCAAAACATAGCATGAATAAGGATCCTCTGAAAATTTTTCCAAGTCCGAGAACATCTAACTAACAAGACATATTTGCAAGCATAAAAAATCCAAACTATAGAGGCTTATGATTCGAGATTTATACTTTTTCATAGTTCAAAGTATGAGGTTCAAAACACCTCATATCTCGGTCCAAACGGACACCTCTAGGTACTCCAAATACTACCTCCAATCTGGTCCCAAAGTCTATTTTCTGCAGAACTATTGAAATAGTTGATCAAACAGTCAAGTCCATCACCTTACAAAACGTGGTTAGGATCTTAGATTCCAATTTCTACCAATTGGAGATTGAAATACACGTAATAAGAAAGAAACGAAGGGGTTTTACCTCAAGAACGAACCCTTAACATCCTAGGAATTAGCACTCCAAAGATTGGATCAACTCAAGTTTTTCTATTTTTTGGGTTCCCAATAGTGCTAAGTAGCATTGTTCTTGGTCGTTTCAGCTCCAAATAGTTTAGGGATTCGACCGACTACTTGTGAGACGTTGTAGAGGGTGGCAAGAGCTTTTCAAAGAGCCCTAGATCACTGAAAATGGATACCAAATGAGAGAGACATGGATGGTTGAAGGGGGGCTGCAAAAACTGGAAATTTGATTTCTGCTGCAACCTTGATGACCAGCACCTGTTCATGCTCATTTTCCTCTCCGGTGGTTGTGCGTCTTGAAAAAGGGCTTGGGGGTTCTTTGAGAGGGTTGTAAGAGCTTCTAAACAAGCTAGATTTTAGGGAAATCAGATAAGAAATGCAGGAGATACGAGCTCTTGAAAGGGGGTTGCAGAAGCTGAAATCTGGAACTTCAGCTCAAATAGGGGTTTTTGTTGGATGTTGCAGTGGTTTGCGTGCCAAATAAGAGTGTCACGTAGCCATCCATGTAGTCCATATGTTCTCATGCAAGATGACTAGTTGGTACTCAATATTGGCCAACTCAAAGTGTGATTGGATTGCAAAAACTTGTGGTTCAAAAACCAAGATCGTGGTTGGTTTTTGCTGAAAGAATTCCCAGAAAAATAAAAAAAAACACTCAAAAATTGTCAAAAATGAAGGGGGAAAGAAGAGGCAAGGCTTTGGGCTGGCTAGCTAATTAGGCCGGCCCATGCACCAAGCTCGGGTGCTAAGCGCCGGGCGGTTCGGCCCGTGTGGATTTTGGCCTACAAGGGCCTAGATCAGCCTAGGCCTTGCGCCTGGGTCCACCCAGGCACCACAAATTATTTTTTTACTTTTTTAATGTATTTCTTTCCCTCTTCTCTCTCTTTTTTTCGTATAAATACCTTATATGCTTGATTTTTCATCTCTTTTTTCTTTTTCTAAAATCATTTGATTCATTCCCACTTCAATTTCTTCAAAAATCTCCAATTATTATCATTTATACAATATTTTTATTAAAATTGAATAATTTACCCAAAATTATATTGTTCATCCAAAAATTCTATTAACTACTCTAAAAATTTCATAATCATTCCGAAAAATCATATTTCTCCAAAAACTATATTTTCTTATAACTTCATGTATTTTGCTCTCGAAATTTTTTTCCCAATTACTCTAATTTTTTTAATAAATAATTTAAAATTAGAGAAAATTAAAAAAAAATCATGTATGTTCATTAAAAATTTCAAAAAAATACATGTATCAGACCTGATAATTTTTGTGTATCAAATCATGGGTCGTCATAGTTGTCATGTTAAAAATATACATAATTTGCACCCCAAAATTCTATAAAATTCACAAAGTCAATTTATTTTATTTAATTCTATTTATTTAATTCTATTTATTCAATTTTTTGTATACATTTTCGAGGTACTATTCAATAGTCAAATTATATGCCATTTCCATTCAAGTTCATGAAACTACTTTATTCAAATCCTTTTGTTTACTACTTAAAATTTTCTTGAAAAAATGTTCGAATGTTACACCTACCCCGCCTAAAATGAATTCGGCCTCAAAATTTGTATTTCTTTGTCTCAATTGATCTTGACTCATTTTCTGGTCAATTTGATTATGGTTTCAGCTAATCTTAGAAAAGTCTTGGATGAATCTCTTGTAGTGTCTAATTTAGCCTAAGAAACTATTTTGGTTTGCATCTATCTTTTCAGGGTCTATCAAGGAATCTTCGACCGCACTTGTTAACTCAGGTGTCATTTAATCATACATATCTAGTGAACCACATGGTCAAGGAATTTAACTATAATTTGTACTTATAGAACCTAGCCAAGAATTGATTTCTCCTAAGTGTTTCCAATGATTAGTTTTCGATTTGGAATAAGGTAAGGTGTTATACACAGAACTACTACCAACAGATCAAGGTTTTGTCTAAATATTCTTATTTCCTTAGATCCATGAATGTTGCTGACTCGAAGCGTTCATATCAAGTTATAGAGGTTATCTTGTGCATATCTGACTCTCAATTGGTGATATCCTAACTTAAGATCATTCTTAGAGAAATTGGTGGCTTCTCTCAATAATTCATCTATCCTTGGTAAAGTTTACTTATCCGCTACTATTGATTTTTTATCCTAAGGTTAGTCTTAGAGGAATGAGTGGTTCTCCCATTGATCGAATAGGTCATCTATCTTTAGTAAGGGATACACATTCTTAACTATCGTTGAATTTAACTCTAGCTATTCAACAAACACCCATCTTTCTTTGTTCAGTGACATTCTAGGTGAAAGATTTGGAAATACATTCTTTGTACTAAAATTTTATTTTATTCAAATTCTTAAATTCATTCATCTACTAATTCCGACAAAATTTACGACATTACAACTTACTTACCCTTCTCCAAAAATATAAGTTGTTATAATAGTTTATTCAACATACTACTAGTGCTACGACTAAGAGGTTTGATCTTCGGAAACAATAGCAACATCAAATACTCTAGTCTTGTTCCGCGCTTGGCCCTAATTCTAGTTCTATGGTTGTTGTCGTTGAAAAGCTTGGGCTTTGGCATAATAGAACTTCACTATATGTCCTAATTGGTTATTACAATGGAAGCATAGTCTTTGGCGCCTAACCTACTCCAACTGTTCCTCTGTAGCACGTTTGGGTTGGTTCTGAGTCTAAGACGCCTTATTTCCATCGTTCTTCTAATTGGTGTTCTATTTTTTATTCCCATTTCACTCTTTTTGATCATCTTGTGCCTCTTGTTTCTATTCCTCAATTTTTGTTCAAGATTGAGTTCCTGCTCTAATATTTATGTCATTTCCATGACGCCACTATACTTTGTTAGGCCCAATGGCATTATCACCTTTCAGATCTTGATCTTGAGACACTTGGCAAATTAGTTGGCCTTCATTTTCTCCTCCCTAATGAGCTAAGGTAATGTAACACCCCAAATCCCTGAGATCTTATATGGACTTAACCATAAGGTGGGTCTGGGCTAATATTATTTTACAAGTGACTCACACTTCACTTTCTAGTTCTTCTATCCCAAGTCTTATTGAACATTAAGAGTATTCAACTCAATTAAATAAACATAATTCAACAAGAAAAATCAACAAGAGACAGAAGAAATCTTTAACATTCTTTATTTATTGAAATAAATAGGAAAGAGTACATAACTCAAATAAAACTATTACAACAAAAGTTTTTGACTCAAAATGCAGCGAAATTATAAAAATTGGGCAACATGCCCTTACATAACAAATAGTAACTTTCTAAATTCTATCTAATATCAATTTTCTTCAAAGGTTCAATTCCTTGAAAAATAAAATTAGGAAGGGTGAGCACATAGCCCAATGGATCATTCATAACAACCAATTTATTGTTTCAATTCAATAAAACATCCAATTTCATACAATTGCAAACATTAGGCATTTCAAATAGTTTCTTGTTAATAGTTGTAGTTAAGATTGAAAGGGTTTCAACCCTTGATGTTCTTATCAAAATATCTCCTTTGAGTGAAAAGGCATTCCTTATGCCAAGCTTCATTGGACCTAGGGCCTAACCCATATTCCAAGTATTTTGGGACATCACCCATGTGAACTAATCACATGTAAGGACACCCACTGTAATCCCTATGGATTACTGTGACAGTACGTGGTTCTTTATCATCAATCATCTTTCTTTAATCAATATTCATACATCATAAACAAAATTAAGTAACATTTAGCATGAAAACATGAAAACATTGCATAACATGCATCAATCTTCAAAATAAACCTAAGCATGTGTGATCTAGGCATGGCATGGTTTAATGAATGAATTATCATAGCATATATGCTAAATTGAAGAGTAACACATGCTTATCAAACTAAAATTAAAATATGCATGACAAACTGAATTTAAAACATGCATGAACATCGCATTAATCTAAAACAAGAAAGTAGAGGTTCTAGAAATCACTTTCACCTCAATTGGATGAACTAGTTGCAAGACCCTAAAATGCGGCAATACTCCGATACTCTCAGATCTTCACACACTCAAGGACACACAAGATCACTCAAGAATAGTTCAAGACTATTCAAGAACTTAGGGGGTTGCCAAGAAGAAGGCTAGAGAAAACAAGAAGGATCTTATCAGCTCTTATTTTGCAATAAAGAGAACGTGAGCACAGGTGGTCCTTTAAATAGATGTTTCTATGCAAATAGGGGAGACGGTTTGGGAATCTTTGCATCAACCACTTTCCTTTTTCTTTGAGTGCATTGTTTGGGCAAGTGGATCTCTAGGCAAGTTTCAATTTCCTTTTTAAGTGTCCACACAAGGTAGGATCTAGGCAAGTAAGGAAGGTTTCCTATTCCTTTTTGGCGTCATAACGAGGCAAGGAAACTCTCTTAATTGCTACTCTCTTGTGTGCAACGGTTTGATGGGTGTCAAAATGGGTAAGGAAACCTATTTGATTTGATTTGATTTTTCTCCTGCACATCCAACTATTAGAGAGGACACAATGGTTAGCAACTTCTAATCTTGAACTAGAAACTTCTAATCTTGCTCCTTGGGTGGTGCACACTAGATTTAGGCAATGGGACAACTTGTTGATTTTCCTTCCTTCCTTTAGGCATTGCAAATAGGCAACTCCCTAATTTGACTTAGGAACCTTCTATTTTGGTTCATTCTCTTGTACGTTTTGAGTGATCAAAGGAAATATTTTAGATTCCTTTGTTGGTTGAGATCAGATTTTGAGCACAAAGCAACTTTCCCATTTGATCTCTTTACTTGGGAGTCAATTCTAACACAAGATCAAAAATCTTTCTTATTTCTTGTGTTTCCTCCCTTGTGTAAGGAATCATCCCTAAGTTGTCACACACTATTTTGGGCGTCCCTTAGGTGCTTAGAAACATTTTTTAGCAACTTCTATTCTTGGAAGTCATGTGAGTACGACAATTTTTCCTTTTCTTTGTAAGTGTTCACCAAGCAAGGAAAAACTTGACACTTTGCATGATTTATTATTGGCGCCATAGTGTGATTATGGAAAACTTTCTAATTTGGATCAAACCTTCTTATTTTGACTTCTTGGACGTCTTTGTGTGCATGGGATTAGGGTGTACATGATCATGGCACATTGAAACTTATATTTTCTCTATTGAACACACGTGAACAACTTACCAAATTAGTTTTAGAAACTTTTCTCTTTTCTTTCTTACTTGCTTGGATGTCAAGGTGAGGGGCACATGATCATTGTAGCTTGTATACATGGGATCATCTTTTAGGGTTGCTAATCATGCACAAGGACAACTAGGCCTTGCACATGTGTAATGCACATGCCTAGGGTAATTAAGGGATTTCTCATTCCATTTTTTGGTGCGCCATGCCTATGGGCATTTTAGGCCTTTGTCTCACACTTTTGGGTTTACATGAAATGATAAAAATTCTAAGATTGTGTTTGGCTAGGGTTTTCTTCATTTTATTTCCTAATTCTCGTTCCACTGATGCATATTAGGCAAATGAACACTAGAATTGGCAAATGAAATGAATTTCTAATTAATTGATCCACTGAGGTGTACAAGTCATTTAATTTCATTTTGTACAAAGTTTTTAGGGTATTACAGGTAAAAATTTGGACAATTCAGTAAATTTGATCTCATATTCGACCACCATCATTTCTATTTGGGTTAACCTAACAAAATCCGATTGCATCTTCCTTAATGTAGCTTCTAGAAAGAACTTGCAATAGAACACTTCCTTGAACTC
>JAJIYU010019015.1:0-10951 GCA_030144865.1 Tinospora cordifolia
ATTAGTCATCTAAAAAAGACCTTTTGACGTTAGAAAAAGTCATTAAAAGAAGATGAATGGTAGGGTATATAGTGAAAATAGAGAAGAGGGTTTTTTTTTGTTTTTTTTTTTAATGAAGGGTGGCTTAGTAATTCTAAGTAATAACAAATTTGATATTGTAACAAGGAGAACGCTAAAAAAATTTTACAACTACACTATTCATATCATTGAATGAATCCATCCATATCTCAAGAGTGATGTTACTTTTGAATGCTGCTATTGTAAAAAATATATATATATAATTTTAGCAGTATTTTTAATATTTTTTATTAAAAAAATGTGCATTAGGGTGCAGTTAATCTATATTTGTGATTCATCTAAGTGCTCTTGAATTTCTCTATCCATTTTTAATTATTTATATTATCATTTATACTCTTATCTTATAACTTATTTCAACTCTCTTCCTTCATATTTTTAGTTATGTATTCTTAGATACTAATCTATTGATAGAATGCTATATATATTTGATAAATCCATATCCATATACCGCAAAACATTTTCTTAACCATTTAATTTCATTAACACTATTTATTAATCATATTCAGGGAGTCAAAAATTGGCAAAATGTTAGCATTATTAAAATTTTCACATTCAAAATTTAATTTAATTGTTATATTTACATGCCTTTAAGGATTTGTTTGGTATGCAAGATAAAATGAGATTTTTTTTTTCTTTTAAAGGAAAATCATTCTCATGTTTAGCTGCCAATCTGGAATGAAGTTAAAAAAATTATTTCCATAAAAATTTCTATTCTATTAATTGCAATGAAATAATTAAATAGTACAAATGATGAATGAGGAGGAATTATTGTAATCTTGTTATCATATTTTTTTATACGTGCCATAGGCCAAGCATTAGCAATAGATATACTGAAATATTCAAATAATTATAACATTGGATATATGTTAGAAACTGGAGTTCATATCCATAGACGGCATATGGACTCAGTACTGCGAGCTTTTACAAAAGATAGTAACGAAATCTCTCTCGAGAAAACGACCCGACAGATCATTACGAAAGAATCGTGGCATTCTCATTCACTCCCATGTGTGATCCCTCACTTTTTGACCGGAAGATTTATGAAACTTGGACTGATCGGCATCAGGCTATCGCGGTACGTACATTTGATACATACCAAATATATATTTGTATGTATCTTTCTTTCTTTCTTTCTTTCTTTCTTTCTTTCCTTCTCAGTAGCTAGCGTAAAGGAGCTCTTTCCTTGGATCCTTCAATCATCAATTCCGAATGATAAATCTTTGCAAGTGCGCTCTATAGACACATGTGAATCATCTTTGTTAGTTTTAGAGTTAATATAATTAATAAAAAGATGAAGAGAGAAAACCAAGACATGTGGATCGCTTGTTACGTACTTTAATGCAAAAATCAGTAATTATAAAAAAGAGGAAGTGGGGAGATGGATGAGACAATGTTTAAGAGTGAAAGTGAGAGAGAGGAAAGTGATCAAGAAGAAGATGATGGCGATCTCATAGAAAGAACAATTATTTCATCTTCTTTCTTAAAGTCTGCAAAAGCACAAGGTGTGGAAACTTTGTCTCCATGCCTCAGCATCCTTTTGCAGATGCCATTACTACTCTCTCTTTCTCTGTTTTTGGAACAAAAGGTTCATGAGAGTGTGGCTACTTGTCTTGTTTTTAGACTTAAAATTGGTAGCTGATAAAGCATGCATACGTAGCCAGATATACATGTACATATCTTGCTTTTAATGAAAGTAGACCAGTCTAAAACCCCAACGCACATGTTTTGGTCCACATACAAGTCTTGATTGCATATATTACACCAATGACTTCAACTACGTTATTTGATTGTAAACAAATGATTTCATATCCAATACTCATTTCAACTAAGCCTCTTCCTACTTGATTAAAAGCCAATTAGTAAACTCTTAATTAGATTACAGAAAACAACCAAAACTTTCACATAGTTTTTGTGGGTTTGTTATTATCAATAGATGTTACTTATGATAAACAACATCAAAACTAATATCTAACAGGAGATGCACATAATTGATAATGTCGTTTGATGCTTCAACCTACATCTACAAGTGGTCTAATACAATGACATTTAAACTAATATCAACTTTACGATAATATACAATGAAGTCATATTATGATATCCTCTTAAGCAAATACGCTTAGATTAAACTCCCTTTGATCTAGAATCATTTCGATGGGATTATTCTCACCAAGATCTTCTATTTACTAAATAAACAATGGTAGAAACCATAGTACTCACATATAAGTGACACCAGAGTATAACCGTTCTTTGAGTTGTACATTCAAAGTAACTTAATAATTAAGGGTGACAATTTATGACGCAATACGATAAATCGGCCCAAACATGACATGTATTTAGTAGATTTAGGTTTAATATAATAGATTTGAGTCAAAATAGGTTAAACATAATTAAATATGATTAAAATTTAAATTATAAACAGATTAATCTCCTAAACTAAAAAAATAACATGTTTAACATGATTATAAATAATTTAAGAAATATATTATAAATAAGTTAATTTAAAATTAATATATTTATTAATATGTTGATAATAATTTTTTTATTTTTTAAATTTAATTTCTTTTTAATAAATTATTTATATTTTGTATTTTGATTAATATTTTTTTTATAAAATAATATTTTTAAAAATTAGTTGTAAAAAGTTAAATAATTTATATACATGTACATAATTAACAATTGGATCAAATTTGGTTTTACGAATTTAACACAATTAATAAATGAGTTGGTCAGGCTTAAGTTAACAACATATTGGTCGTACTCATTTATGATACGACTTCTTTATGACACGATAAATGAATTGCCACCCTTAAGAATAATCTAATTACTATCTTTCAAGATGACAAGTAATAGTCTTTCTTAAGACTAGATCAGCACTATTTTATCTTTAACCATTTTGTTAAGGATAATAACTTTTAAATAGCTATCATCTTGTTAGTGGAAGAGGAAGATTTGTGACCTACAAATATCTCACAACCATGAATCTTTAGATGAGAATCTTCCAAGACTTTTGCAACATTCTGACCGTTAATTATCATATTAGAATATCATGTCTAAGAACCTCGGGAAAGATAAACCAGATAATTTTTGTTTCTTGTCACCAATGATAATAAACCTTTCCTAAGATATAATACAATCCATTTATGACAATAAACCTTGCGTTAGATATAATACAATCCATATTTATGACTCGTTACAGTTTTGATTTAGTAATTTTATTTTGTATTGCAACAGCTTTCAACGGCAAAATGTATAGTACTTCTTTTCACGGTGCTTAATACAAAGAACATTTTTTTTGTCTTCTACAATGTGTTTCAAACCAATTTTATTTGTACTTTAAAATTAATAATCATTCGAATTACTAGGAGGCCATAAACAAAGCAAAGCAGCTTAAACTTAAAAAAATTTAGTAAAAGAGCATTGAGTTTCATCTACTCAATCCAATTTGTGTTGATAACACAAATTATTCCTTTATCAAGGTGAATAAGATGATCATGAATAAAATTAGAAGTGGCAATTTATGACACGAACCATAACCCGACACAAATGCAACACGAAATTAACAGGTTTGGGTCAACACGAAAAATCCGAAAATGATACGTTTAACACTATTATAGATAATTTAAGAGATAAATTATAAAAAATTTAATTTAAAATTAATGTATTTATTAATCTATTGATAATATAATTCATTATTATTATTTTAAATATAATTTTTTAAAAATTTTAAAAATTTTTATTAATATTTTTAATAAAAAATATTTTAAAATTTAATTATAAAAAGTTAAATGAGTCACAACAGGTATACGATTACGAATACGATTAAACACGACCCATTTACGACACGACACGTTTATGACACGATGACACGAATTGTCACCCCTAAATAAGATCACATTACATGATTATGACATTTATAGTCGGGATCGAGTTGCAGTTCTTGGCAATAATCTAGCTTCTTTCTATCATTAGCTCTGTAGACATTTTGAGAAATTTCTTTATATATATCTTCATATTATTCTTAAATAATATATTGACTATAGCTTGCAAGTTCAAAGGGGTAGTAAGCTAAAGATACAATAGAAGACGTCTCGAAATTTGTTCGGACATCCAAACATTTTTTGTCTAAATTTTATCTTAGAAATTAAATTATTATATATTCATTTAGTATCTTACTTTTATCTAAGTTTATTAGAGTAATAAAAAGCTACTAAGATTTTAAGAGAATTCTTAGTTTTGATAGTGTACGTTATACGTTATACACGTAAGAAATTCTTAAGAGGGAAAACATATCTTTGTTAATTTAAAATAAGAGGGTAATGTGAAAATTTATGCACTGTAATATACACATTATCTTTCTTCATTATTCATCCTTTAAGTTTTTCAATACTAGCAAAAGGACGATATTTCTTATTAAATTAAATTTAATTGTTTAATTATGTTATTAATAAGAATAACAAAACTAATGGGTCCATGATCCGGACAAAACTTGCTCGGTAGTTTTGAAAGCAAATTAGGTCCAAACATGACTTACACGTACAAATTTAAAAGAAAGCAACTAAACTAGTCTCATTTATGAACTATAAGTATTTTGTCAAGTTTTAAGAGATTGAATTAAGGATTTTAGAGAGCAACAGTGACCCAGAAACAAACACAAAAGTATGAGTTAAAGATGATAATTTAGTATAAAACATACACGTTAAAAACTACCGTGGCTATGTGTACACGTAGATAAGACCAAAACTACACTAATGGTAGTGCATTGACTTGGAGACACATGTTTGTTAATTGTTAGATAATAGCAGAGGTGGGCATAAGTAGAGTTCTATCATCCTAGTTAGTTAAATATATATATATATATATGCAATGATTGTGATTAAAAGACCTAAGTGGTAGTATATTTTACACCGTTTCACTTGTATATAAATGTGCTTCGTTGATATGGTGTTCAACATGATCTTTGAGTGTAAAAGCTTGCTATTTTGATTATAATGTGTTACTTTGACATGAAACATATATGATGCATATGATCTTAGGGATAAATAATCCAAGATAGAACATATGAATACAATGCAATTTGTACATTGATGACATGTACTCAGAGATACATGAACATGTTGGTATTTGATATAAAATACAAAATCTTGAAATGAGACCATAGAAAATTGTAGTATATCATGAATGATTTGACCTACAATTGGACCATTAGATGACAACTAGTCAATAGACTACCTTGGATTTGCTACCCGGTCTATTGATGGAATGAATGACAAAAGGACTATTTGAAATGTCCAATGTTTTGTAGTGCGTGCATAATTATTGTAAGTGTATGTTTGACTAATTAAGATATAGAACAATGTGATCTATTAGACTCATAAAGCTTACTCCTTTTCATTTTTCTTCTTAGATGCTACACACTAATCAACCTTAGGAGCCACATACCTTTCATTTATGTCATGTTTTTCCTTTGTTTCTCCATGGAATGGGTTGTACTTTTGAAATATGTTTGTTGGACAATATCATTGATGTGGTCATATGCCCATATTGAAAGGACTACATCTAATAGTAGATGGACCCATGATTGGGCAGTTCTTATTTGAAAGTGGATACTTAAAATTTTGGTTTTATTAGAGATTTAACAAACATTTATAGTAAACATGATTCATTAAGAGTTATTAGGATGAATGCACTTATTTAATGGGTTCATGTTTTAATAAGTTCATGAATATATTATAAATAAATAATATACATGTTTGTACCTAAGGGTGTGTGATCTATGAACTTACAAGTTCATGTATATTTAGATTCACGTATGTATTTAATTTGTAGATTCTTATAAATACTTCTTGTATGTTTCACTTCATCATCAAGCAAATTGTACAAGTTCTAGTGTAGGATTCAAGTTCTTCATCTCCTTCTTGAATATTTTTTTTGTTTAGTGTTTTTGTGCTTAATATATTTCCAACAATGTGGTATCAGAGCGAGATTGATTTCCATGGCTTCCCAACAATAACATGTTGCAGCCCCAACTTCTCACGTTTAATGGGAAGAATTATACTCAATGGCGTATTAGATGAAGGTGTTGTATAAGTCACAAGACTTATGGGACATAGTCAAGAATGGTTATGTTGAACCAGGAACTCAAATTGGACTTACCCATCAACAAGGAAATGAGTTAAAGGAGAATCAAAAGAAGGACAACAAAGTACTTTATTTCATCTTTCAAGCGATAGATGAAGCAGTGTTCGAGAGGATCTCAACAACCACTTTCACAAAGCAAGCATGGGATATTCTATATAATACATACAAGGGAGAAGATAAGGTCAAAATAGTGAGATTACAATCTCTGCTTGGTGAGTTTGACACCACACGCATGAAGGACTCAGAAACTATTGAAGATTATTTTAACTGAATCATTGTCATAGTGAATCAAATGCAGCAAAATGGAAAAAATATAGTTGATCAAAGAGTTGTTGAAAAGATTCTTCGCAGTGTGTCCCAAAAGTTTGAGTATGTTCTTGTTCCCATTGAAGACTCCAAAGAGCTTTCTACAATGTCTTTGGAAAGCTTGATGGGATCATTACAATCCCATGAACTTTGGTTTCAACAGTTTGATTCTACTCTTCTAGAGCAAGTATTTCAAACACAAGTTTCTTTTAGAGGAGGTTCTAGAGGAAGAAAATGAGATCAAATCAACCATGGACGTGGAAGGAGTCAAGGAAGCCAACAAAGCCAACAAGAGCATCAAACGGATGACAATTTACATATGTCATCTAGAGAAGGGAGAGGACGTGGACGCGAAAGCAATCGCGGAAGAATTAAAAATCAGAAACAAGTTCAATGTCACAATTGCAGCAAATTTGGACATTATCAATCCAACTATTGGTCAAAAAAGAATGATGATCAAACCTCTTTCGTGCACGAGAATATCCAAGATCTTGATGAAGGAATGATATTTCTTACTTGCGCTAGACAAGCGAATGATCAAGATGCAATATGGTATCTTAATAGTAGTTGTAATAACCACATGATTGGCAATCGAAATGCATTCACAACTTTGGATGAATCAATCCAAGTGAAGTCAGAATGGGAGATGACAAAAAGCTTCAAGTCAAAGATAGGGACGACATTTTGGTGCATACAAAACAAGATACCAAACACATTTGTAATGTTTTCTTTGTCTCTGGCCTTAAAAACAATCTCTTAGTATTGGAAAATTGTTTCTAAAACAATATCATGTCAAGTTTGACAATGATACATGTGAGATCAAAGATAGGAGTTATAATCTTGTTGCATAAGTGAAGATGACCAATAACAAGATGTTTCCGTTGAAGATCTAAACTAAGACATTTTCTTGCTTTAATACTATTGTGAAAGAACCATCATAGCTATGGCATTTACAATTTGGCCATTTGAGTTTCAACACATTGACTCATATGTCCAAGCATGACATGGTGAGTGGTCTGCCAGACATTCATCATCAAAATCAAGTATGTAAAGGTGTGCACTTGGAAAGCAACATCAACAGTCATTTCCCAAAAAATACGTAGAAAACATCTAGGTGTCATGAGTTAGTTCACTTAGATGTCTGTGAACCAGTGCAAACACCTTCTCTTGGAGGTAACCGGTACTTTCTTACATTTATTAATAATTATAGTAGAAAAACATAGATTTATTTTTTGAAGAACAAATCAGAAGTTCTTAAGTACTTCAAAATCTTTAAATCCATGGTTGAGAATGACTGTGGCTACTCCATCAAGACCTTACGTCTAATATCCCACATTAATTCGACACTAGAATAATACCTAGGCTAAATGAGCAATTGCAAGCCTTACTAGTGTCAAACGCTTTTGGGAGACTCAGGTTCGAGTCTTGCCAAGAGCAAAACCCTATACCCAGTTAGTAGTGGCTAAGATGGGGACAATATTGGTACGTAGTGGGTCCGAATTATTACAAATGGTATCAGAGCCGGTCTAGGTATGACGGCGGTGTGAGTTCTAAGGACAGGATTACTCCAAGGGAGATAGATTGTAATATCCAACATCGGTCTAACACTAAAGCATTGTCTAGACTAAATGAGCAATTGCAAGCCTTACTAGTGTCGAGCGTTTTGGGATACTCAAGTTTGAGTCTTGCGAAGAGCAAAACCCTACACTCAATCAGTAGTGGCTAAGGTGGGGACAATATCGGTACGTAGTGTGTCCGGTGGAGAGTATGTTGGTTTCTTGAATTTTTAAATGAGCATAGCATTCGTCATTGACTCATTGTTCAGTACATTCCCCAACGAAATGAAATTGTTGAAAGGAAGAACAGAGCCATCATGGAGCTAGTCAAAAGCATGTTAAAAGCTCGAAGCAGTTGCATACACGTTGTATCTATTAAACTGTGTTTCCACTAAAAGTGTTTGTGACATGAGCCATATGAAACTTGGAGCATACGAAGCCTAATGTTAGCTATCTTCGAGTATTTTGGAGCATTGCTTACTCCCATGTGCCCAACACTCAGAGACAAAAGCTTGATGACAAATTCGAAAAATGTATACTTGTGGGTTATAGTGAAAATTCTGAGGCTTACGAGTTATACAATCCTCTTACTAAGAAAACTATCATAAGTTGAGATGTCTTATTCAATGAAGAAGAATCTTGGAATTGGGATGTCGATATCAAACAAAAAATCTATTCTCATCAATGAAGAACCTAAACATCCGAATAACCATCGTGATGGTGTAACCTATCCTTCTTCATCTTCATCATCATCTTCTTCAAGTGATGATGACTCCCCTCCAAGCGAATTCAGAAGCATTTTTGATATCTATGCCTCCATGACACTGATGTCAGACATTAATTTTACCAAGTTTGCACTTTTTGCTGATGCTAATCCTATAACTTTTGAAAGCGTTTCACAAGATGCAAAATGGAAAGCAATGGATCAAGAAATTGATTCCATTAAAAGAAATGACACTTGGGAGCTAGTTGCGCTTCTAAAGGGGAAGATCCCCATTGAACTCAATTAGATTAACAAGACCAAGTTAAATTCACAAGGAGAAATTGCAAAGTCTAAAGCACAACTTGTTGCTAAAGGCTACAAATGGGGTAGATTATCAAGAAGTTTTTGCTTCTATTTCAAGTCTTAAAACCATTCAATTAGTCCTTGCTTTGGCAGCACAACACCATTGTAGCATTCATCAAATGGACGTCAAATTTGCAATCTTGAATGAAATTCTTGAAGAGGAGTTTTATATCGATCAACCTTTGTAGTATGTGTGTGATATCACACATTGATCCGACTCCAAAGTGATGTCTGGGCTAAATGTGCATTCAGGGGTATCTCATTGTGCCAACACATTTTGGGAGACTTAGGTTCGAGTCTCGCCAAGGACAAAACCCTACACCCAGTCAGTGGTAGCTAAGATGGGGACAATATCGTGGCAATTGGCCCAAGTTGTTACAAATGGTATCTGAGTCGCTCTACGTATGATGGAGGTGTGAGTCCTGAGGATAGGACTGTTCCCAAGGGAGGTGGATTATAATATCCCACATCAGTCCGACTTTAAAGTGATGCCTAGGCTAAATGTGTATTCGAGGGTGTCTTATTGTGCTCACGCCTTTTGGGAGATTCAAGTTTGAATCTCGCCAAGGACAAAACCCTACACTCAGTCAGTGGCAGCTAAGGTGGGGGGACAATATCATCACGGTGGGCACGGGTTATTACCAATCAACTTCAAGTGCTTCATTTAATAAATGGCTCCCAAAACCACCTCATAACTCCTCTTGATTTTCTTTTCTTTTTTTTTTCCTTTTTCTTGCGTTGTTTTTTCCTTATCCCAATCAACGTACTGAATTTTTTTACATCAATACATATTTTTTTTATTTTTATTTTATTACACTTATCCATACCCATGATTTATCATTTTATATTAACAATAATAATAATCATCGTCATCATAATATTACTACTATCATTATTAGTTTTAAATTATCTTTATTTATTTATTTTATTTTTTATTTTTTAATCCTCTTTATAAATTACATTTTTTACGTGACATTATTTACACTTATATATACGTATATAACACATGTTTATACACACATCACGTCCACGTGTTATAAAAATTACAGGTTGTTACAATGTGAGGAAAGGGAAAGAAAATAAAGTCTGCAAACTCAAGAAAGCCCTCTAAGGACTGAAACAAGTTCCTCGAGCATGGTACAACTGAATTGACCACTACTTTTTTGAAAATGGCTTCAAAAGGTGCCTATATGAACATGCTCTCTATATCAAAGAAGGTAATGATGGTCATATTCTTATCGTTTTTTTATATGTTGATGATTTACTGTTTACAGGCACAAGTGATTGAATGTGTGGTAATTTTAAAAAATCCATGATGAATGAGTTTGAGATAACATATATGGGTGTCCTCCATTTTTTTTCTTGGAATGGAGATGAAGCAAAGTCATACATGCATCTTCATATCTCAAAAGAAGTATGCAAATGACCTATTGAAGTAATTTATGATGGAAAGTGCAAACCCCCTATGCACTCCCATGGAGTTCAGCCTGAAGTTAAGGAAGAATAGTGAAAATGATCCTTTTGTTAATCCAACGCTCTATCAAAGCCTCGTTGGAAGTCTCATGTATCTAACTATAACCAGACCGAATCTCACTTTTGCAGTAAGCCTGATTCACAAATATATGGACTCACCAAAGAAAAGTCATTGGGAAGCTGGTAAAAGAATTCTAAGATATATTCGTGGCACAGTATATTATTGATAATGCTCATTTTGACATTAAATTTATTATCTTATAATTGAACATTATCATAATTTAAGGCTCATTATTTAGTAATTAATTATAAAATATATTTAACTTCTTTTTAT
>JAJIYU010019016.1:0-10953 GCA_030144865.1 Tinospora cordifolia
TTCTTTTTTTTCACAAACATCTATGGCGTTGCACAAGTGTGTGTTCTTTTGGACTATTTTGAAGGTGCTAAAAAGAAATTTTTGAAATAGGTGTTCCATTTAGTGAATTTTGCCTTGTTTAGATCACTACTTGCCTCTAATGTTGGGGTGGTCTCCTAAGGGGCAAATTTTTCTTCTTGTGCGTCGCAATTGCACTAGGTCCTCCCTCATCTTTTTATTGCTTCTAGAATTGATTGCTTTCATGTACATAGTTGTGGCATATTAATATGATACTTCTTCTTGGCAAGGTCTTAGAACTCCTAACCCCTTTTTATTAGAAACTTCAACATCAAGAAGGTTGGTTTATGATGGCACTATGGGTTGTTGGACACTTGACTACTAGAAAGCTAGTCATGATAGTTATGTTATGTTCTCCATCTCTTACCATCATTGGTAGGTTGATTTTTCCTTTGAGCATCATCTCCTCACCATTGGTGAAACTGATGAAAGCACATCTACTAAGTTAAGTTGCTCCTTTTTTAACTCCAACTTCTTAAATGTTAACTAGTAGGCGATGTCTACTAAGCTTCTATTGGTAACAAGCATGCATGCTCCTCAGAAATCATAATTGGCCACATTCATAGCCACCACTCGCGCATTTGCATGTGGGCATGTAATCTCCTATCCTTATATAGTAAATATCATTTCAAAATCACATCTCTTTTGTTTCTCAAGTTAGGCACTAAGGTTCATAATCTTAGACCTGAGTTTCCTACTTTAGGCCTTTTGAGCTTGCTTGCATGTGTTGAGCAGATCTCCATTAGAAATCATTCTAATTTTTTTGGTTAGTTTTGCATGACCTCTCTAGTGCACACGTTTAGGCACTTGATTGTTTCTCTAATCCCTATTATTAGAATCCATCTTCTTGCATCATGACAATCCTCCTTCCTACCTTTATGACTTTCTCATTCTCTTCTTACCTTGATCAATACTTTGAGTAGTATTTCATCTCTCTCTCTCTCTCTCTCTCTCTCTCTCTCTCTCTCTCTCTCTCTCTCTCTTTCTTTTTTCTTTTTTTTTTGTTTGCTTTGAACCATAGATTGGGTCGAATGTATTTCTTCACCTTTTCTTTTAGCTTCTTGAAGGTCTCTTCCTTCTTTTTGCACCGCGAATAGTAGAAGTTCCTAGCTCGCATGCTGGCTTAGAGGCCATTAGAAGTTTAGAATTGCATGGTCATCGTAATCACTTGCATAGATCACCTCTTTGATGAAGTAAGCTAAATCGTCCTTAAGGCTCTCTCTTGGCCTTTGTTTGATTGGTAGGAGGTTGCTCATTGACTTTTCTCACTTTTTACTTCTTGCAGAGTGCTCAACAAACTTATGGCATAAATGGTTAAATGAGTAAATGGAACCTCGTTTGAGGTATTGAACCACTTGGTTCTTGCTAATTTTGGCATGATTTCAAACTCTCTACACATTGTGACCTTGTTGTATACTTTGTGGTTTATCTATGACTTGTATCTTTCTATATGATTTCATGAGTTTATTCTCCATTGCACTTGTTAAATGTTGACAATTTTCATTTCTTTAGGAGCTTAGCATTTGCTATCTCGTCTACAAATGGGGAAGGGCGTCCGTTTTATATATGTTTTATTGGAGTTTTCTTGCTGACCAATCTCTTGGGAGCAAGCTGATGCAACCATCCTCAAATATTCCTAATTTTTCTAATGAAGGTGTATTTCTGCTCAGTGGATGTAGAGCTTCTTTTGACATTAACTGAGTGGCGTATCTTGCTAAAATAATTTTATACGTACATACATACAAACAAACAAACGTACATACATACATACATACATACATACATATATATATATATATATATATGTATGTATGTATGTATGTATGTATGTATGTATGTAACACCATTGATGTACAACCCATAAAAAAGATAAAAAGAAAGAAAAATAGAATTAAAAGATTTTAGGGCTTACAATAAAAATAAACAAAACAATAGTAACATACTCTAATACAATTAGAAAATATGTTAAGTTGTTTATTATAAGCCTTACTTCTACTTATATTAAAGCATTCTAAACTTTTTCAAAACGTTAACATTGTCAAAGGATAACGAGGGAACATTGAAAAACTACTCGTAGAAGTCTTGAAATACATTTGAAGAGTACATTGACAGTCAAAAGAATAATTTGATTATTCTCTTTTTCTTTACATGCTTTGAGAATGAGTTAGTAAAAATACTTTTCTTTACATGTTAAATTGAATCACTCACTTTGTTCATAAGTCAGTACAAGACGACTTCGTATTTGGTTTAGGACTAGTAGTAGAAGTAGCTAAATTTGAGATTTGCTTTATGCAAGATTTATATGAGTCAATTGAACCTATTATTTCGGCTTTCATACATCTTGTTTATTTTAAAAGGTTTATAATGAACTATGACTCATAATACTAATTAATTTAATTATATTGTACCTTGATGACTAGTTTAGATTTATTAGTTGGTTATAAATTGTGCTGGAAAAGTTTTATGCAGGTTGTTATGATAGAATTACTAGTGTTTAGTTAGTACTGAGTACTAGTCCGAAGGATGCAACTCTTAAAAATTTTAGAAAAGGGGGTTATCTTTATTCATCAAGTAAGATGTGGTCCAACAAGTAACATAACAAACCTTCCATTACAATATTATTCATAATATATATCTTAAATCTCACACCATCAACTAAATGAATCCAATGATCTACACAATATAATATATCAAAAGATTGGTTTCTGTCGCAAAGAAACCACAACTAGTTGATATATGATATTATGTTGCTTTGCTCTTCTTTTCTTGATCTATTACTTTTACAAATGAACAAACACTAGTAACAAAGAGAGTAACTTGTATGATTTGTAGATTTAACAATTATGTTTTGGGTGCAAGCGGCTGAAGTCTCTTGCGTAAGGAAATACAACTACTTGGGCAATTTGAGATGATCTCCATGATAAAAATATTTCTCTATTGCTGTTGACACACTCGAAAATGCTTTTCTGAGGGTCACTTCTAGGAGTGATGAGAGCTAAAGTTTCCAACATTTCTGATTTCTCTAACATCACCTTCACCAAATCAACTTCATATTTTTGAAGCTTGAAACCCTTTATCTTGATTGATTTGAGGAATTTGAATTTAACCATAAAATTCTCGAACAGCGCCTTGTCATGTAGTTCCCAGTGATATCCATTGGGTTGAAAAGAAAACCCTCCAAGCTGTAAAGTTTCATGATGAATAAAACTATTAGATCACCGCCAGTTTCCACGATGATTGTCATGACTATATTAACTGCTGTGATCAATGGACAAGTACTTACATCAATGAAAAGGCTCTCAAGACATGGGCAGTTCTGAAGAAAGTGAACTATGTCATAAGGGTTGCAGAAGCTTGTAGGCTCCATTGACAACTGAAACTCCTTCAGGTTAAATAATTGTATTCTTGCTCTTCGAAGATCCTATGTCGAACAATAATATATACATGTATAAGCAGCTCACCCACAAAGATTACAACAGCTATTACTATTAGAAATTAGACATTTTACAAGAATTGGTAGATAACAATTTGATAGAAAATATTATACAAACATATATTAATAAGGTTTAAGCAAAACTGTTGTAATTAACCTAATCAAACATTTTTTTCTGGAAGAAACTTTATTTCTGGAAACGTCTTTTTAAGTAAACTTTATTTCTGGAAGAAACAATTTTTTCTGAGCTTTGTTTGTACATTTAAAGTAATTTTTATTTAATTATGGGAGCAACTAAACAAAACATAAATTTTAATATTCTTACCATAACTTAAATTTTTTTCCTAAAGTACTCTTATATCATTTGTCTAAACTGCCATCTAAATGTAACGCACACTACTTATTATCTTTATCATACAAATCTTAAAACTCTTCATCTTAATCCCATAAACCCATAAACCCTAAACCGTTTTTGATGCGCGTTTTTCTAGTTGTTTTCTCAAGTTTAGAAAGATCATGAAGCAATTAAAATATTCGGTTACATGAAAGCATGGTTGATGATTTAAGTTAGATAAAGTTGAATAATCTCTGAAATATTTTTTCACAAAATTTTTATTTTTTATGTTTGAGGGGTAGCAAAAGCAATTATGCTATAACAAAAAAATATTTGTAGTATATGTATTAACTTACTCCCTTCTTTTATTTTACTTATTTGTCAAAATTTAAACGAATGATTACATCCTATGAATATTGGTAGAGATATTAAGACATGTTTTGTTAACTAGTTTTGTAATATTTAAGATATTATATATACTAAAAATTTGAAATTTAAAAAGTAATACATATTGTTAAACTTTTATAGAAAATAGAATGTTATTATAAATAAATTTTATTTATAGTGTTGGTTGTACCTTTAAATTGATTATTATTTATTTTAGTTACTTTCTAAGATTGCAATGATTACATAATATGAAGATTTATAGAGACATTGAGGTGCATTTTGTTACCTAGTTTTATAATATTTAAGATTTTATGCTAAGAATTTGAAATTCAAAATCTAACACATGTTTTTGTTAAACTTTTATAGAAAATAGGATTTTATTACTAATTAATTTAACAATTTTATGTTAAATCTATTTTTTATTCAGTAATATATAGTTATAATCAAAATAATACAACTTTTGATGTATAAAATCTAAATATATAAATGTAACGACCTTTTTACTTTTAATTTTTTAATGGTTGATTTGGATGCTATTATATACTAAATGAAAAAACTATAAAGTGTCATTAAATATTTTTTTAAATAAAATTTTAATTGCTCTAATAAATTTCATGACAATATACATTTATAATCATTAAATAATTGAGCATGTATCTTGAGATGCACATCACATTTTTTATCTAACTGTGTAAATATATACTACATCACATTTATGACATTTATTGTTTAAAATAGAGTGGATATTTAAATAAAATATATATATATTTATACACACCTCATCCTATAGTACTCCTACAATATCTGAAGATAAAAATAGATTGAATGCAAAGAAAGGTTACCTCAATAAATGAACTGTTTAAGGTGAGAAACTTAACATGATTAAAATCTGACAAAATATTCTCAACCTTTTGAAAGCCTCTCCTACTACTGAAGCAAATCATCGCATCATTTAGCTTTGAAAAATCACCGGTGATTCTGAATTGATGAACACAACCACAGAATATGAAAGAGGTAAGAGTGGTGGAGTCAACACGTAAGGAGAGGAGGTGAGAGCAATTAGCCACCTTCAACACCCTGAACTTGTTCTTATTTATAGCACAAATATTGAGTTTATAGAGACCAGTGCACTTCACCAACTCCAAATTCTCCAAGTTCACACAGTCATTAAACAAGATTCCTATCATCTTATCAGTAAGATGAACTCTCTCGAGAACAACAACTGTTAGATTGGTTCGATGCATAGAACTAGTAGGAGTTTCCCAAATGCATCTGAATAACTTCAAACTTGTCAAAGATTTACAGCTGCTGAGAAACTGAGGCAACTTGAATAGTTCTTTCCCTCTATAGAAGTCGAAATCAATCACTTCAACTTCTTTCATAACTACATAATGGATCCATTTTTCGATGGTATGAAACATATGACTAGGATCCATGTAGAGTTTAAAACTATGTAACTTGGTACCTATATGAGACTTCAAGATTCCGTCGACCATAAATACATATCGTTCATGAGTGAGAAGCCTTCCGAAATCTCTATCGAAATCAAGGTTCCTATTGAGTACCCAAGACCTCGCAAACCTTGCGTTAGTAGCTCCAATCTTAAATGCGAGTTCCAAAGGCAAGAACGAGAATATGTTATGAAGAACATCGTCACAAAGATTAATTACCTCCTTACCGTTGTTTCTCGAACCTTCTTCGTTCTTCGATTTCTTAACTTCCTTTTTACCGTTGTTTCTCGAACCTTCGTCATTCTTCTTCGATCTCTTGGTTCCCCTATGTGATGATTGTTCGATTTGCGCCATATTCTTCCCAAAGATGTTATTCAAACTAGCTAGCTGCCTAGAGTTGAATAAAATCTAGAGGAATTTGAGCATCCACTGAGAGATTTGAAACTAATAATGGGCTTAGAGCTATATTTATAGCGTGAAAAAGGAAGCTAAATCTTTGTTTGGTTGAGTATCTAATTGCCAAAGATTTTTCTATTAATGAGAATTTCATCTAAGATTTGTTTTGTGTGGTAATTTATGACTTTCCCCCATTGCAATGAAGTCGATTAGGACTAGTTATTGAGCAATGAACGCATTGGCTTAAAGGTCAGCGCTCCCCCTATATTACTAGTTTGCATAGAAACAAGGATAAGCATTGGATAAGAATTTTAAACAAATAAGAATTATATAACAATAGACTATCTTTCCCAGAGTTTTTTATCATCTTATTCATGTGTCCAGGACATGCATACATCCAAAAATACTAAGCAATCATATCCATATATCACCAAATGTTAGAAAATAATACATGACGGCACTAGGGTAAAGAAAGTCAATATAACCAACAGGGTGAATTTTAAGATTCCGCTAAACATTCTTATTAACAAGTGAGTAAAATTACCAAAAAACGAAAAAAAAAAATAGTTGAAGTATTTTCAATTTGATTTTAGTTCTTAGAAAGCGATTAATTTTGTGATATTTTTCAAAAGGCTAAACAATTTTAATATATATATTTTAGTATTGACCTTATTTTAATCGGGAGAGTATTAATCTAATAACAAGGCGTTAAACATATGAAATTGTGTAATAAATGATTCTATGTTTATGAGTATTGCAGTCGTAAATTAAAAGCTAATAATTTTTTTTTTAATTTTTTGAGTTTGTATTTTATTTATTTATTTTGCAAGTTTAGATTTTATATGCCACATTTGCTTGTTTTTATTTACAAATAAACTTACAAACCATGCAATGTGCACCAGCATTTTTTTTAAATATATTAATTAATACATATTAGAAATATATTATGGCATTAACATTATTATTATAGACAAGTCCACAAGATTTTGATACTAATTGGTAGAAAAGAATGTCAATTATGTAAAGAAAATGAAGGAAATTTATAGTTAAAAGCAATTCTTTAATCATAAATATTTGTCCAAAACACACACATAAATTGCAAAAATAAGGATTTAAAGACATATATACACAGAAAATAAAAACATTCATGAAGTAACGAAAATACGATGCGGTTAAGAAAATGAGACGTAGATAATAATAATAATTTTTAAAATGACATAAATGATAAACTATAACTTATGTAAATAATTAATAGATAAATTCAAATGGTAATTTAAATAGTATACAACATTTTGCTTCTACAAAATTACATGCTCTGGAACTCAATATAAATTCGATTAAAAAAAAATTAACTACTTTTTTCTGCGTTCGTGTTATAGCAAGCACATCGTGGGCAAGATAAAAGGTTTTAATAAATCTAAAATATATATATACATCATTTTTTTTTAAATTGAAGATGATGGGAGAGAAATTACGATAAACTGGGTGTTGGATTAAAAAAAGAAAAAAAAATTTCTATCTAAAATTGATTTCTTACAAACTTGTATTTCTCATAATAGAGGGACATTTATAGACATCAATTTCAACTTCTAAACCTAATGGATAAGCTTATTTTAACTTAAACCACCTATTTCAATCTCTAACCAAAGCCCTAATTGTACTCCAATTTCAATAAAACTACTTTAACATAAATTTAAACTATAGTAAATAATCTATGTTATAATTTTATTATCCGTCGTAAATAAGTTAAATTATTTAAATTACATTAACTTTCTCCTATAATTCATATTATGTGGAGCTCGATCTTCGAAGGCTTAATAAATAAATTAGCAACCTAATCTTCAAACCTATAATAAATCAACTCAATCTCTCTGTGTTACACCTGGTTTACTCCGTTCACGAGTCAAATGATTCTTAGCTAAAGTAATAATAGACACATTATTGAGATAACTAGATGTAGGTCCATCAATAAACATGTGAATCTATTATAAAGATTTCTCCATCAAATATCTTGATAAGCACTAAAAGCAACAACAACACACTCAGCTATGTATATAGATAATGCAACAATAGACTAAATCTTTAAAGACTAGAAAAATGCAATATAACCGTAATAAAATGTATATCCAAATGTATTTTTTTCAGTCAACATTGTTTTTGCTCCAATCATGATTAGAATATCCAAAAAGATGAGAATTAACAAAACAGAACAATTCATGATCTGATATACCCTTAATATAGCGTAGGATATATTTAATAGCAATAACATGAGAGTAACTAGGTGATTTGATAGATTGTAGTCAGATGTAACACCCCGCCTCTCCCATTCTATTTGTCTCCTTGCACGCTATCGTCACGGGGTAAATCTCATTGGACATCCTTTTGGGCCACCCAGGAGGTGGGTTGTCGGGACCCCTTCCCTAGGCCAAAGGGCGACCCGACCGGCACGGCGGCTCAACGAACTGACTCATTGAGTCGAGTCTTCCCAGCCGCCGTTAAGCTTGTCCAACCTCGACATCCATGCCACATCAGAGTAATTTAAACATCCATTTAATTTAAGTGCAAAAGTAAACGATACATTACATGTTATCATGTTCCAAAAGTATAGTTTGACCACTTAACAGTTTCAGACATACAAAATATGACCGACCTCAGATAGAAACAAAATGAAAACAGAGGACCACTCTGGGACTAGGCTATCACCACGCTTTTCCCTTTATCAGCTGCTGAGGAACCTGAAATGTTAGTAGAGTAGTGAGCCTAAAAGTCAACGTGGCTCAGTGAGTAGGAAAACCAGTATATCATTTAACTAGCACTCCAAAAATCGTGCATGTATGCATGAGTAGTAATTGAAAGCATGGTTTGTAGTAAAACAGTTATAAATAGTGCGACAGTTAAAGAAAAGTAAGTTAAATACATGCAGCTCAAAACTATATCCAAACTAGGGTTTAAATCATTAATACAACCCTATGGTCATCGCTCGAGCGGGTCATAAGTCAGATATACCGGTTACTCAAGCGGGTCAAGGGCTAGGCGCATTCATCGAACGCCCTAACCCTGCGCTCGGTCCTCAAGTGCCATGCTCGAGCAGGTCTGAGGCTAGGCGCACCGATCATATGCCCTAACCTCATCGCTCGGTCCTTGAGCCTAATCCAATTGCATCGTGTACCCTGACCCTGCGCTCGGACCTCGAGCCTATGGTCTCACTATCGGTGTACGACTACATATATTTCAAATCAACCATGTAGTTCAAACATATGAAACCATTCAATCGATGGCAATTTCAATCATTTTTCATGCAAGGAATACAGTTAAGACAACAACTAAGTCAAACTACTCACCTCGGGTCCCGTGCACTAATGTCCCCTCGACACTCGGCCCAGTTCCGCGATATACGCTCAAATCTGTATTATATTAACTCAATTTCAGTTCATCATGAAATGTTATTTCATTCCAGTCCCACTACCCCTAGTCGGTCTTAGTCGACCTAACATTCGACTCGGTCAAACCTGGTCAACCAGTCAAACTTGGTCAACCTCGGTAAACTCGGTCACCTTAGTCAAAGTTGGCCATCATTGGTCAATGTGGTCAAAACCAAGCCAATTGGGTCAAAATTCCCAATTTTTAATACTTAACCAATTCTATACCTTTTAGTTCAATTTGCGCAGAAAATTTGTCAATTTTCTTCCGATCAATCCAACCGTTGGATTTATGCGAAACTTTCCATATTTTATTTAAACCCTTCAAATATTCACTAGAATTTTATATTTCTATTTTTGGATATCATTTGATACGTTTTCCAACTGAAATAACAGGAACCTTCAATTCTGGATTTTCCTTTTTATCTATAGAGTGGAGTTCCCGAATTTCCTGTGATAAATCCGACCGTTGGATTTGTATGAAAATTTTCAAATTTGATCTAAATCATTCAAATATTCCCTAGAATCTTTCTTACAATTTTCTGATCTCATTTTCTATGGTTTTTGAGTGGAATCATAAAGATGCTCAAATCTGGTCCTATTTTCTCTAACTGTGCAGCAAGACTTCACAATTTTTCTGCTGTCAATCCGTATATTAGATTTGCACAATATTTTTCAGTTATGATCTACACTTCCTAGGGTATCTCCAAAATTTTATTTCATGAATTTTGGACCCCGTTTAGTATGTTTTCCAAGGGTGATATCAGGAAATTTTGGTTTTTAGGATTGCAAATGACAGACAGTCAAACGGCAACTTATTTAACCCCCTTAGACTTATCTATTTGAGACCAAATTTTTAAAAAACATTCTTAGTTGTTTCATGAATGTATCCTCCAAATTTCAGGCAAATCAGACACCTCTAAGTATTTTTAAAAATTTCCAACCAATAGCACAAAATCACAGTATTTCTGCAAATTTTCAAAAAAATTTCTATGTATCGGATTAGCATGTCTGGCAACCTACTTCGACGTCATTTTTGACATCTTTCCAGTGTTCATTTGTCATTCTTCATAAAATAGAAAATGAAGTAGACATAACAAGCTTTAAAAAAAGCTAAGATACCTCAAAATCGGAGTTCGGATGAGTGAGATATTTGCCTCGCAAAACTGCACGAACTCAATGGTTTGATTTTTTTGGGTTTCACAATGACGAACAGCCCCCCTTCGATGCCATTTTTGACATGTTTTAAGAGGTCAGTTGGTGTTTCTCATAAAATGAAAGTTGAAGTACACATCACAAGCTTCAAAACGAGTTATGGTACCTCAAGATCGGAGTTCGGATGAGTGAGATATCAACCTCGCAAATCTCGGACAACACACGTTTCTGGGTTTTTGCAGTCGCGAACAGCAAGATTTGTGGCCGTTTTTGCTCCAAATGGTCCGTGCTCGTGATCAATGGCTTAGACCTTCTTGAAGA
>JAJIYU010019017.1:0-10972 GCA_030144865.1 Tinospora cordifolia
CCCTTCACAATCATCATGCTACTGTGACTCTAAGTTCATGTCTCTAAGTTCTCGATATGTTTCAATGGCCTAAGGTTTTATGCTTCTAAGTCGACAACATTTTATTCAGTTTTGGGAACAGGAATTTGTGTGTCAATACTCAAAATAGTGATATCACATATATCCAAAGCAAACACCCAACAATCAACCAAACAATGCACGCTGGCATAATGGACTCTGTTCCATTACTGCTAGTATATATTTATGCCAAATCCTGGTCTCTAAGGATGACTCAAGACCCACCATACGCGACTGTCCCATACCAGTAGAATACAGTGCGTGCAAGTTCTTCCAAAGAGTCCATTCATCACCCATTACAATTTTGCAAGTGTCTCGCTCCTTAAAGCAGACGCAAGACCCAGCATACGCGACCGTCCCATACCAGTAGAATACAGTGCGAACATGTTTGCCCAAGAATCGATCACTCACCATACATGGTCTGTCATTTTTTGAGTCCAGGACTCCTCCATACCCCAAAAGGATAAAAGATCCTCCTGAATTGAGTCATGACCAAACCAAGTGTGCGTTTTCACATTATAAGTCTCTATCTTATGTCCTAAAAGCTTTTATTAAGATCCACTGTCTTCAAGACATCACCCGGTCTTCCCTAAACCTAGGGTTACAAGACTTGGATTGTTGACTCAACAGTTGAGTCAACAAATCCGACTCACTCTCACTTCTATGTGACACCCTTGGTCTCAAGTTTCCTCGGATCCTTTCCAAAGTAGCGCAACACTTGCAGAGAGTAAAACTTAGCTTACAAGGCTACTATCCAAAGGAAAGCGCATCACTCGTAGGGAGTAAAGCCTCCACTTACAGGGCTACTATCCAATGGAAGCGCATCTCTCGCAGGGAATAAAACTCCATCCACAGGGCTACTACCCGTACTCAAATCCGTCAGCAAATGGTCACTTGAGCACCTGACATCACCTAAATCTTTTCTAGACTTCTAGCCACATAATCACTAGTGAATTTCTTTTATTAACTCTCTCTTTTCAAAAACAAATCAGATCGAAATCATTTCCAATGAAAATCAATCCGGTGAAATTTTCTTTTCATGTCAATAACATTATTATAAAAACAGTTCCATCTAGCATTACCCTGCCAGGAAAAATCCAGTCACGCCCAGTGTTATCGAACACTGAGCTCGGATACCAAAAACTGTCACACCCCGACCCCCGGACTAGACGTCGTGTTCGTCAATTTGAGGCCCCGTCGTCGGGCGTCGTGCGGCTCCAAGCTCGGCGCGTGGTCCGCCGAGGCCCCGGGCGTGCGACAAATATCATCATCTATCTTTCGACCTCTATACACAAGGTTTAAATCATTTCTTTAATTTCAAATAATCATTTTAATCATGTTTCACTAAGCAATTGGTTTCAAATCAAATTCACCAGATGTTCAAAATCATATTTATACTGGAAATCAAGATAATAGTAGCGGAAGCTTTTTTCAGATCAAATCTTTCTAAATCATTGAACACTGTTTAGCAATACCATATCTAAAATCATTAGTTTATCAATAAAGATAAAAAAAATATTCAAGTTGGTAAAACAGTCTGGTATATACATATATAAAAATATGATTCATGGCCCTCTGGCCCAAGTTCAAACATACATCGTAAAAACTGTACAAAAAGAGAGAGACAGTTAAACCAAAAATATCACTCTCTCTTTACAAATCCTCCAGTCTCTGGTCTGCATCTTCACTAAGCACTAGGCTCATGAGTACCTGAAAAATAAAAATGGGGTGAGCTCGAAAGCCCAGTGGATCTCCCTACACATCAATAGCATTATACAAACGATCATACGAAACATGCAGACAGTTTCAAATCATTAGGGGTGTTTCAAACACTTAGTCAGTTTATCCGTTGTAGTCTAATATCAGGAATTTACCATCTGATATCAGGAATTAACCGAAAGAGTGAACCATTCTAGGTATCCCAGTTGTGGTCCTGAACATAATAAGGCGCGACATCTTTATAACACAGAAGTCTACCTCTGAGACCGTGACCCAAGAAGATACTGAAACCTAGGGAAAATCCTCATGACTTTCCAAATTTGAGGGTCTCATACGGCCGCTCACAGTTTGGCCTAGTTGGGGATACCCACGATGACGTCCTGGGACATCCGGAGAACCTCAACGCAATGTGCCACCAGTGCCCGTCCATCGCCCCGGTACGTGGAGTTCTTAATAAACCTTTAATGTTCTTTAGTTTCACAATCATAGTTTTCATTCCACACAGCATACAAACATGCTTATTCCAAATGCTAATCTAAGCAAATATAGCAAATAAACACCAAGCTTATCATAATATCCTAGTACTAGAAAGCGAGTAACCAGACATTAGGATATCATGTTAATCAATCTACCCAAGGCATACATTCCTAGCATGATACTAAGTACAGAATTTAAACATAGATCATATTCCGTATCCTATGCCCGCATAATACTAAAGAGTGAGGAAGAGATAATCAACCCCACCTGTACACGCTGAAACGCTGCAGGATCGTCACCCCTCGCCATGTAGTCCAATATCGTCAATCTGCATCATTAGATGGTAATGATACATTATTTTGGGCCTTTAATACATATCTAACCTGACCCTAAGGGTCCGTTATTACTCAGTGTTTTAGAGTGTACCCAAAACACTCCAAAACGACATCCAAGTCCATTGACTGCGCTCAATAAAGTGTAGACCTCGGTCTACACACAATTTCTCACTAAATAATGGGATTTCACATGTGTACACCATACTTGTGATTACTAATCCCGTTTACCACTTAAATCTAGTGTATTGGACACCCAACAATCATTTAAACACATAAACCAACCAAAGAATGGTTGTTCACATTATTTACTCATCAAAATCCCTTGATCAAGCCTTAAAAACGAGATTTTCTTTCAATGAAATCGATCCCTTCATTTCTATCACCAAACAACCATCCTAAATCCATCATACTAGTGTCCAAACACACATACAAGGGAATAAACAACAGTTCATCACGTTTGGCTTGGTTTCCAACTTCTAAACCCACAACACAAGGTTTATAAACGAATTTTCCATCACTTGATTCACTAGCTATTGACAACTACTCTTAGATGAGCTCAAATCTTAAGGAAATCTCAAAGAAAATCAAAGAACTCACCTGTGAATCGCCCTTGTCGCTCCTCTCCAAAACCCCGGATCATTTCAATGCAACATGAGAAGATCTGAGCTTGAAACCTATATATAACTCGCACATGGACCGCGGTCGTCGTCAGACGGACCTTTGTCATCGGACAGATTTCTCTTCATGGACCGCGGTCAATACTTTATGGACCGCGGTCGGCACTCTACGGACCGCAGTCACCGATGTGACCTAGTTTCTCATTCCTGCACCTTTCCACTGATGACCGCAGTCTTCCCATAAGGACCACGGTTCGCAGTGTTGTTTGCACTTTTCCAGGTTTTTCTCATCACGGACTGTGGTCGGCATCAGACGTATCGCGGTCGGCAGTATGGTATCCTATTTTTTAACACTTTTTTCGCGCGTTTCCAACTATCCGAATGTTCTAATAAATTTTATCTTGATTAAATATCATACAATGATCATTAAAAACAAGTTTTCAATCATTTTAATATTTATTTTGAATTTTTAAAAATTCATGTTGACGTGGACACATTATAAGACCTAGGGTGATTACAACAAGGGATTGGTATAATCATCTAACCGTAGTCACTTACCTAGCGACACACTCTAGCATAGTTTTTAGTTCTCCTAAATGAGATCGCAATGTCCTCGTGTTGTTTTTTACTCGTGAGTGTTCCATAATAGGAAGACAAAATGCGTGGAACTAATCTAGAGTGTTGATGGGAAGAAGTAGATGACAAAGGTAGCTTGGGTTTCGTTTGCGTGCTTAGGGTTTTTTGTGAGCACAATGAGTAATTGCAGGGAGGAATGGTGTGATTAGGGTTCTATGCACCAATGTATATAGATAAGCTAGTAGTATCACAATGCACATCTAATCTTCCATCTATGGTTTTCAATTGCAGGACCATTTTCTTACGAATTGGAGATGCAGGACCATGGTCCCATAGGAGGGTATCCCATTTGATGCAAGACTGCAGTCCCAATTTTGGGGACCGCGATCATATTGCACCAAATGTTGTTTGTTTGTTTGACTTTGTTTTGTTTGTAAAACTTGGATTATTATATTGGCAGAGAAAAATTAAAAAAAACTAACTTAAGTTGCAAAAAATAAAAAAATCAGAAGAAATTTGGGAAATTTGGTTGTAAAGAAAAGAAAATAAAGAATAAGAAATTGGTGAGAATGGGTTGCAAAAAAAAAAATTAAAGAAGAGTGGGGAGAATGGGTTGCAAAAATAGAAATAAAAAAGAAGAAATGGGTGAGATTGGGTTGCATATAGACAAAGATTTGTAATAAATAAGACTTTCAGATGAAGAAAAAAGCTGAAAGATTGGGCAAAATAATTTCAATTGTAGAAATTTATGAGATTGGGTTGTAGAAAATAAAAAAAAGAAGAATAAATTGGTGGGCTTGGGTTACCGAAAAAGAAAGAAGAAGAAAACAGTGAGAGATTGGTAGTAGTAAAGATTGTTGGGCATAGGAGTTCCTGAGAAATAATGGGCAGTTTTGAAATTTTCAAATAAATTGCCAATTTTTTTCCTCTACCTACAATAGAGGAAAAAAAGGCAACAAAAGAAAGCCAAAATTTTTGGCATTTTCAGAAGAGGAGAAACCTCTATTTCTTTTTTGACCTATTTTTAATAGTGGTTATCCAAAATGAACAATTTTTTTGAGAAGAAATACAAAATTTATTATAACCTAAACGCCTTCACACGCTATGCGAAGTGGGTAGGGTCAGCATCTATTTTTGAAAGGGGTTGGTGTATAGTAGATGATTTAATACATCAAAGCTAGTGGAGGAGAAACCAAACAATACTCAACTGACAAGGAGTATGTAGGAAGTTGATTAGTCACTAATAATGAAAGATACACCCCGAATCTTTTTCTCTTTTCTTTTAAAATAAACAAGTAAGTAATGTAATACATATTAGTTAGAAATAATTAATATAATGAAATTTATTTTCAAGTGAAAATCTAAGGAAAAGTTTGAAAAAAAATTATTTTTAACATACTTGTAAAATTTGAAGGTATTTTTTTTTCTTTCTTTTTCAAATATACATCTTCAAAGTGTCACTTTATGCCTATAGACACATTATAAATTTTATAAGACTGTTAATTCTATATCAAGGAAGAGTACTAGCAAAATCAAAGTATATTGATTTAAAAGATTCAAATATACAAACAACAAAATTAATTAAAGTTTTCCAAGCCAGTTGCTCAATCATAAAATAATTAAATTAATCTAGGTCATATTGGTCAAACATCAATCATATAGTTCAAGCATCCATAAGAGAAAAAATTAACAAGGAATTGTACTTAGAAGGCTTGATGTCAATGTTCATTGATAGTGTGGAATCCATTCATCAAAATCAAATGAGGTCAGTTGAGCATATCGACGTCTAATTGTCTTCTACCCCTAAAAAATAAAAGTTAGGTGAGCTTAAAGAGCCTAGTGGATCCATCCAAACTTTTAAATCATTATTAAATAGACATAAATAGACAAACAAGATGCTTTCAAACAGTAGATGTTTTTACAAACGAATTGTTTAAGTCAAGGTTTTTCTCTTACGTAGGGGGAATATCCCTCGGTGGTCCTTCTATCATCAAGTGCATTGCGCATCTTATACGTATATCTCATATCATGTATAAAAATTGAGGAGTCATTGGATATTTCATCAAGTCATCTTATAAAGGTTACCTTGTAACTAGTTTCTAGAAAATTCCCTCAACTAACCCAATTTATTAGCCAAAATCACCATCTCTAGGGTCTACCGTTGACACCCAAGTGGGTCATTATTCTCGAATGAGTATTCTTATATTTATTTAATGTTTTTCTTATAATAGAATTTATACCATATTCACATCATACAATTCTCATGATCCTCAATCAATTAGATTAACTCTTATATACATACATTCATGGTTTCATATCTTCATGTGAGATCATTTCAACATAATAGCAATAGACACATGCATTAAATAACTGACAACCAAGCATTAATTCATTTAATAAATAATCATTTATAACGAAACATATATCTAAAGTATACCATTATTGAAACAATCAGTTCATCTAATCATGATTATTTAATAATAATTTAAAAATAAAATATCATCTCTACTTCAATAGTTAATTTCCCTCGAATCCTTCTGTTTGTTGCTTTAATTCATCTCATGTCTCAACCTTTAGAGATTTAAAACCATTAGTCTTAGGGATTAAAACATTCTCTAGTGTTTTAAAATAAGATTTAATAACTGTTTATGAATAGTAACCATAAACAGTACTGTGGTAACCAGTGGCTTTACAAAAAATGGGTATACTACCTCAGTAACCAGAGAGCTGTGAGCAATACCCATGAACAGTTTATGTGAATAGTAATGTGGTAATCATGCATAGTACCACGGTAATCAGACATTGTTGTGGTAACCAAAGAGCTAAGATAAAAATGCATTTCACTATAAAAAGTAATGATGAACAGTAGTTATGAACAATACCTATGAACAATGTCTGTGAATAGCATTGCGGTAATCATGCACAGTATCGTGGTAATCAGACATTACCACGGTAGACTACTGTAATAACCAAAGAACTATGACAAAATGCATTTCACTATGAATAGTAACAATGAACAATAACTATGAACAATACTATGAACAATACCGTGAATAATAGACTACCCTATAATCATGAATACTATTGTGATAATTAGTGTGTGAAAACCCAAAAATTGAGGAAAGCAAAGGCATTACCGCAATAGCCATGAACACGATAATCATCACGAAAAATGTACTTTTGTCAGGTTTCTCTCGTCTTACGCATTATAATTGAATAGAAATGTTATACCTTTGCAATTTGCTCGGATTAACTCGTTGATGAGTTATATGTTGACAACAACTTTTTGGGTCCTCTTGGAATGGTTCAAGGATCTACTTCAATGGTGGAAAACTAACATAATCTCAGAGATTTCCACAAGGTTAATTCTTGCAAATATAGGAAAAAGAAACATAGATCAAAGTTTAGAACAACATATTACCTTTTAACTAGCTTAATTGCGTCTTTGACATGAAATCTTAAACTTTAGGTGTTGTTCTTCTCTTTGTTCTTGTGTCAATTTGTAAGGATGTTTGGGAGGAAGAAAGGGTGCATGAGAGGTTACAAGGCATCTATTTGGAGTTTATATGTGATTAGTGTTAGCGTTTTTACGCATTGCCATAGTGGTGGAATGTTTTACCATAGTAACAGTACGATGAATATTACCATGAATGTATTACCACAGTAACAATACTATGAACAATACCAAGGTAACCAAACAGTGATTTTTGTGTCTTATTCTGGTTTACCAACCTCTTCACACATTTGCTTGTACTTGTTTTATATCGTTAATTCTGTAACACCCCGCCTCCCCTTCATGGCTCAATGGCTTAGTACATTCAAGTCGTGTGCATTCCTGTTAGCAAATGGCCACCTTAGAGGTGGGCCCTTGTCACTTTATTTCTTTCTTTCCATTTCAGACCCAAATCCATGAAACTCCCCAAGTAACATCCACTCATGTATAGATAAAATATTGAGAAATCTTTAGATAAAATAATTCAATATTTGTAATACCCTAAAATTTATACAAAGTTTGATAATTAAAATTAATTTAATGAAAAAATTTCGAGTACAATAAACCTTGGAAAACCCATGAAATTTAGTACATAAGATGTGTAAGTCGATGTATAAAAGGATCGACGAACCAAAAACAAAAACAGATCACTGCATAGCAATCAACTAATGGTTGCCATGGTAATGTCACTGATTATAGTGGTAATGGCTTCAAAATGTAGAAAAGTGTGTTGTATTGATATCTGCGGTAGAGGATTTGGCTACTGTAGCAATGCGATTGAAAACCTAGAAATAACACACTTTTGGGTTACCATTGTAATGCTATCTCACTATCGCGGTAATGCGTGAGTTATATATGTCAAGTTTTGCACAAGAAATGCAAATCTTCATTATTCAATCCTACAGTTGTGCACCCTCGCCCATGAACCAAAATCAATCATTCTCTGTGATACTTCTCTCCTTTCCACACCCCTTCTAAGTCAGATTCCACCCATTCCATCCCCCTCAATAGTATCACAGGCATTCATAGAAGGAGAAATGCACTGTCTATGGGGAGTTTGGACTGTGACACATCTCCAAACATTGATACGAAGGTGAGGTGTTCAGTTCACACATAATATTTGTTTTTCCATCACTATTTTGCATTTTCTAAGGTTATGCACATTCTTTTGATGACATAGAACCCCAAAACCATTCTTAGCATTTGTGCAAGGTGAATGAAGGAGGCAACGAATAGTAGTAAGGTATAATTTCTTTTTGCTTTGTATAATTCATGTTTTTAAGTATAAAGTCTAGTGCATTGTAGTCCCATGCATAAGAGAAACGAGAAAACCGTGTACAAGAATGCAGTTTCTGGAAATCATGTAACTATCGTGGTAGTGATCGTGGGAATGCATTACACACACGAAAACATTCTTGGTTATCGTAGCAATGCTCAGGCCTACTATAATACCCCAAATATTTTTTGAATAATTAAAATTAAAAATAAAATAAAATAAAATAATTTAGATAAAGTAAAATAAAAATTAGAAAGGGTTTTAAAATGAAATCGACCGAAAAGAATGCATTAGCAACTTCCAAAACAATTACTTACTAATATTGTAAGTAGGAAACAAGTAAAATATAGAATTAGAAAGGTTTCTAAAATGAAATAAACCCAAAAGAATATATCAACAACTTCTAAAACCTTTACTTACTAATTGTTATGCGTTGAAAACAAATAAAAAGGAAAGGGGAAGAGTTTTACAAATGTTTCTACAATGAAGACACCCCAAACTTGTCAAAACTTGTCCGTTAGAACTTTATATAAACCCAAGCATGAACACCATTCTCTTCATCCCAGCAAGAACAAGACAATTCTCTTCTTGCTCTCCTTGCCTACCTTTTGGCATCTCTTTCACTCTTTGGCTGTTTTAAACAATAATTAGAGTAGTAGGAAGAAGAAGAAACCAAATTCTGCACAAATTTTATGCTAGAAGTTGTGAAGGCTCAACAGAGGTTCGAGGAGCTTGGAATATCAAGATCAGAGGATTAAGTGATTGATGTGGAGATGATTTTTGGTTTTAATTTATTATTTTGATTTAATTTAGGCTTGCATGTGTGTTATGCTTTGAATATCTATGATCCACCATTTTACATGCCATTTAGAATTGCATGCTTAGGCTTACATGAATAAAGATGTATGATCTGCGATGTTATGTCATGATATTACGATGCTTAGATGTTTAATTCATGTTTAATTTTTGTTTAATGTACATACATGAATGCCATGCTTCACACTTAATAAAGGATTAATTAAGATTATAACCATGTACTGGCGCGAGGAAGGATTTCTTCGTATTTTGTCTAAAAGATCTCTTGTTATCTTATTGAAACTGTACATGAGTCAATGTTAATTAGGAAATCCAAAGGATTTGGAAAAATAAGAGAAATGAAAGATTAATGTGACATAGGGGCCCACTTCTTGGGTGGCCCAAGGAAAAAAGAAAAATATATCGCCAGATGACGTGGGCTTAGGGACAGGAGGCGAGGTGTTATAAAGATGGTACCAGAGCTTAGTTAGTAGATGTACTGAGCAAGAATTAGAAAAAATTAACTCATCATGTAAGCCCTTTACTTTGAGTGAACTTAGAATGCCTTACTTCCTGTTTTGAAATCGAAAATCATTTTAAAAGGCTATTTTTCAAAAGAGATATATGTTTTCAAATGTTTTGTTTGGATACAAAGATTATGAGTTGAGCTGATAGATGGTAAGCCTTATCCCAAGTAAAGCTAAACAATGAAAGAGAAATGAGTTATCTTGTTCTAGAAGGCTAGTTGACGCCTAACTAGAGGTTGTCCCACCAACTCATACAACTAGTCAAAGTTGAAAAACATACTTATTTTCTACAAGAAATCTAGGAGGTGGTATTTATGGGCAAGGAAACTCACTAGAATACAGAGATAGAACCAAAGGTGGTATTATAAAAGGGATATGGGTTGTTGGTTCAATAGAATGACCTTTTTAGCCAAGTGATTGAGACCCTAGGTCTTGGAAAGAGACCATAGATAGACTTAGGTGTTGCTAAGGGAGGCATAATAGACCATAAATTAAAACTTCTAAGACATAGGTCAGAGACTAAAAATGTTTGAAAGCAAAACACTTGATTGGTCAGGACACGAGATCGGGAGCATCTTGTATCTTTGGTATTTGCGTGGTATGGGATGCATAAGAATTTAAAGGTATGGCAAAATCTTGGACTCGGAGAATGATAGACCATGAGTGGTGAATGATCGACGACTTTAGAAGAGCTTGTTTTCCTATGCTTGGCTAGTATGAGACGGTCAAGTATAGTAGGGCTTGGGAGACCTTAGTCATCAAAATATTTGTAAAATTGTTTGGGGGTAGCTAAATATCTGAGTAGAAGCATGTGTTAATGGGCAGGGTGGTATGAGATGCTCGAACGCAAAGGCATAGGTGAAAACTTGGAATTTTGCTATGCTAGCGTGAACTTGTATAATTGAATGATTGTAATCATCCTAAGACTTGTAATACGTCTACGTCAATATGAATTTTTAAAAATTCAAAATAAATATAAAAATGAGTAGAAAATTATTTTTAATGATCATTGTATGATATTTAATCAAGATAAAATTTATTAGAACATTCGGATAGCTAGAAACGTGCGGAGAAAAGTGTTAAAAAATAAGGCATCTTGC
>JAJIYU010019018.1:0-11020 GCA_030144865.1 Tinospora cordifolia
TTTAAATTATGTACTCAATTTTATTTAATTAATTGAGTTTATGAATTTCAGTTATTTCTTATACTATTGCCTTATTAAATTCTTAATTTTAAGTTATGTACGGTTAAATATTATCAAGGCATGAAATGACTGAAATAGAATGTCAAGTGTGCGTCGCTTGTAATGTAACACCGGCCCAGCCCGCCGTTTGGTTTAGTCCATTGTCAAGAAAAATGGTGGATGTGTCCAATGCTTAATGATACGGGGGTTGGGGTGTTACAGAGTTTCAAGTTGAGGACAAAGTATTTTTGAGGATCAATCCTCAGAAGGGTATTAAAAGGTTCGGATTCAACGGAAAGTTATCTCCAAGGTTTGTCAGACCCTTTGAAATACTTAGAAGAATCAGGGAATGTGCTTATGAGTTGGACCTACCAAACCGGATTACTTCAGCACATAACGTATTTCATGTATCCATGTTGAGGAAATACGAACCTGACCCATCTCACAAGGTAAAGAATCTAAGAACAAAAGATATCCCATTAGTGAAGGTGTTGTGGAAACATCACAAGGTAAAAGAAGTCACATGGGAACTCGAAAGAAATATGAAAACCAAGTACCCACATCTGTTCACAAGGAATACCTAAATATGTACAAATTTCGAGGTCGAAATTTTTCTAAGGAGGGTAGGTTGTAACATCTCAAAAAAATTCATATAAAATTTGAATTTTTATTTAGAAAATTATATGGAATTGACGGATGAAAAATTTGGTAAGTCCTAGTTTACCCAAATGAGGAATAAAATCAATTTAACGAATTTTTGGGAGAAAATATATGAATATAATGTATAACATGGGATATAATAGCCAAAAATACAAGGATACGTGCAATTTTTGATGAAAATAGGATTAGAAAGTCAATAGGGATTAAGATTTGGCAATAATCTTAAAATAAAACAAGAAGTTTGGCTGAAAAAAAAAACACTTAAAACACATCCAACGGCTGCAAACTGTAGATTTAAATCAGATCTCACAATCTGATGATCGTAGGACAATCCGCACCAACGCCCCAGCGCACCAAATAACGAAGATCTAATGGACAGAAACGATTGAAGAAGATCGCACGGCCGCGATCAAAGCCGTAGAACAAAGATCGCGAAGACACACGGTACGCTGCAGCACGCGCTGATCTTAACCTTCCGATCAGATTTGTATGTGTGTCTCGAGGACAATCCAAGTTGCCGAATAAAAGTCGAAATATAAAAAATGAAAAAAATGCGATGATAGTTGAAAAAAGAGCCAAAATACCAAAAATTCGAGATAAATACAAAAAATTAATTTTTAAATTTCAAAAAAAAAAATCAAAAAATACTCATTTTCCCCTTAAAATTAGAAAGTACAAAACTGTAGAGAATTTAGATGTTTTACTCCAAGAAAAACTCAAAAGTCTCTATTTTCTCCCTTTAAAAACCTATATAAACCCCTTTAGGCTCTCACTTCCCTCATTCCAAAAATAAGTGTTGATATTTCCTATTATTTTCTCTAAGCCTTATTCTTGGTACTTCTTCCCATCTTTCCTTCCTCTTACTTTTGTATGAGAAGTTTTTTCTCTCGAGTTGGGGAATTAAGTTGGGTGATCTTCAATGGCACTATGTAACACCCCAACCCCCACATCTTTAAGCATTGGACATGACCACCATTCTCTTGACAGTGGACTAAATCAAAAGGCGGGCCAGGCCGTTGTTACATTTACAAGTACACAACTTGCTTCACTTTCTATTTCAATTATTTCATGCCTTAATTGTATTTATCAGTACATAAATTTAATTTAAGAATTTAATAAGGCAATAGTACAAGAAATAACTGAAATTCATAAACTCAATTAATTAAATAAAATTAAGTACATAATTTGATCTTGAAAAAAAAACTATTACAACGGAAGATTCAAAACTTGGGCTACATGCCCTTACATAGAAATTAAAAACTTTTTAAATAAAAAGAACCTAACTAATATTCATGGTCTTCATGTAATTCAATTACCTGAAAAATAGAAGGAAGGGGTGAACACATAGCCTAGTGGATCTTTCTAAACATTTAAGTTATTATTTCAATTCAAACAAACCAAGCATATCAAAAACTTTTGTACATTAGGCGATTTAAACAAATTTCTTGTTTATGGTTGACATTTAAACTGAAAGAGTTTAATCACTATGTTCCACATCGTTGGGAGAGAGAATCACTCTTGGAAACTCAAACTCAATATCTATGAAGTGGGATCACTCTTGAAAACCCAGTTCAAAATCATCAAAGGTAAGCCGGCAAGCCGGATTGGGGGTGGAACACACACGACGACACTATCCGGTCCATCATCGCGCCTATACGTGGATTGCATCATTATTTAATCTTTTCTTAGTGATAAAACACACAATATTGGATTAAACCATCAATATAACATGTACATAACATGAATCCTTAAATATTTATCCATGGCACCATTCATGCATATCATGCATTATTATTCTTGATTTCTAAACATGCATAACATGTATATTCATGGCACATCAAATAAATAGAGCATGCATATTTAAAACATATATTCGATCATTCAACTTCAAAACATCATCACACATGCAAGACTTATTCAGACTGAAATAAAGAAGTAAAAGTTAGAAATCACTTCCACCTTAAATAAATCTCTTCTGCACACTCCTGAAATTCGGTAGAGTTCCGCTACTCCAATGCTTCTAAATACTCAAGAACACTCAAGAACATTCAAGAATACTCAAGAACACTCAAGAACAATTCATGATTACTCAAGGACAGAGGGGATTGCCAAGAAGAAGGCTAGAGAGAGTCAAGAGGGACTAGTATGCTCTTGATTTAGGATGAAAACAATGTGAGCACTAGGGGTCATTTATATAGAGTTTAAAATGGCATACAATGGTAAGTTTTTGGTGTTCTCCTTGTAGGAAACTTGCTAATTATTTAAATTATCGTGCCCCCAAGTGCGTTTGGGAAATTTAGAAACACAATTTTTTGATTTTTAGGAATTTTTTTTTGAATTTTTTTTATATTTTCTCGGCTTTAGTCGGAGCGTGAATCTGGGTCGTTGATGATCTTCGATCACATCAACGGTTCGCGATCATCCAAAAATTGTATCAGATCCGGATCGTTAGATTTCTTCGAACACAACACATTATTCATGATTAACAAGGCGCCTCAGATCTGGACCATCGGATGAACCTTGATCGTAGCACGGTCGTTTGCGATCAACGAAACTCCCATGGACCATTGATCAACCTTGAGCGCAGCACAGGATCGCGATTGATTGAAAATGTTTCAAATTCAGACCATCAGATCGTCCTCGACCGCAGCACCATTTGCAATTAACAATGCAACTTTGATCTTCACCGTCGGACGAACCTCGAGCGCAGCACCATTCGCGATCGACTAATGCGGCTTTGATCTTCACCGTCGGATGAACCTTGAGCGTAATACCAAATGATCACCACGACGCGAGCACGGATCCTGGCCGTTGAATTGTCATCGATCGCATTGTTCGAATCTCTGTTCGCGATCAACGAAAACAATCTGGACCGTTAGATCAGGCAGATTGATTTTGGGCCTTTGGATTTTGATGATTCGGTGCTCCTGAGTGCTGGTTTGGCTTTGACCTCATTCGTTGGATCGTGCAGATTGATTTTGGACCATTGGATGCAGTTTCTAATTACCAAAATCACCTTCTAAGGTTGTTATTATCCTAAATTTGCAAATTCTACACTTTCTAATCGATGCAAACATGGTTTATTGCACATGTCTTTCCATTTTATTAATTTTCTAATATTTCCTCCTTTCTATTTCTTTAATATTGTATTTATTAACTATATTTCTATTTCTTTAATATTTTTAATGCCAACAATTTAATAATCTACATTTTTTATTTCTTCATTTTCATATATTTTTATTTATATTTATTTCATAATTTGATTTTCAGATAATGTAATTATAAATTGATACTTATATATTGTTATATTTATTTTAAATAAATACATGCATACTACATTTTTATTACATTATGTAAATTTTTCTATATACATATTCCTATAATATGTAGTATTTAACATTCATTGTGCTAACACACATATTATTCACACACACATTAACCTATATATATATGTGTGTGTGTGTGTGTGTGTATACTTTATTTCTTATGAAATGAAAGCAACTCCTTAAATTTCATAATTAATTTTACTAAATTGACATTTTCATTTAAATATCAAATTAAGGTTTCATTTGCCTACACATAATTTGCACCCGAAAGATGTCTTAAAATCTTCAAAATTATTTCACTTAACTTATTTCATTAAATTTCATTAAACTTATTTATTTATTTGTTAATTGACAAAATTTTGGGTTATTACACATTAGTACGTGGGGAAATTGCTGCCGAAATTTCTGAAGAAAGTGTCACAAGGTAGAAGTGATTTCTAGAACACCCTTATGTTCTTATTTAAATTCATGGCATACTCATTATTTGTGTGTCTTGCACTAAAATCAAAGATTTTTAATTTTAGTTTCAGAATTTTAAAAGTTTATTTCAAGTTTTAAGTTTTGATTCATGTTTGAGCAATCATATCATCAATGCCATGTTGGTATCATGCTTAGGCTTTTAAATTAAAATATGATGCATGTTTTATGAGTGTTTCATGAATTGATTGTGTATATTTTGAATTTTAGTTTGAATTCATATTCTAAAACTTATTTTATGAGGTCATGATATGAGAATTAAGTTGAGACAATGGTGATAATAATCATGTACCATCATAGTGGTCAAGGAGACACTTTGGATGTTATTTTCATATGAGTTAGGTCATATAGTTTTCAAACCTAAGTACTTTAGGGTCATGTACCACAGTACCTTGTGGGTCATAAGGTGTAACGGGTTGATGTCAACACATGCCACTAACGGGTTGATGTCGAGTGGGCCCTGTTTACTTAGTTAAGAGCATCAAGGGATTAAAGACCCTTTTGGTTTGAGACTTGACTTGAACAAATTGTTGTTTGAAATGCCTAATGATTGCATGTGTTTCAATTATTATTGTGTTATGAGTTTGAATATGAAAGATGGTTGTTCGAAAAGGATCCACTAGGTTATATGCTCACTCCTTACTTTCTTATTTTTCAAGAACGTGAAACCTATGAAGCAGTTGAACATGGATAGTCCTTAGAAAGTTTCTACATTATATATATATTTTTTGAATTTTTAAGGGCATGTTGCCCAAAGTTTTTATGTTTTTCTACTGAAAAGTATTTTTGAAGTTTTCTGCTGCAATAATTAGTTTCTCTTTGAGAAGTTTAGTACTTTCAATTATTCTTTCTATTATGAATAAAATATTTTGAATTTCTTTATCTTTTTTAATTTGCCTTGATTTTGTTAAAGTGAAAATTTTGTATTCTTGATTTTTTATAGAAAAGCACGAGATATTGAAAAGAAAAGAACAAGTGAGTGTCACTTTTAATGTAACACTAGCCCGACCAGCCAGTTGGTTAAGTCTACTGTCAAGAGAATAGTAGTCATGTACAATGATTAAAAATACGGGGGTTGGGGTGTTACACATAATCACTTTTCAAATCTCAATCTTAAGACCTTGAGCAAACCAATTATTTTTCATTCTTTCTTCTTAGATTAGTTCCCAAGAGAACTTATCCAATTCAGTAAACTTTCTCTCGTACTCAGCTATAGTCAAGTCCTTCTGATTCAACCTAGCGAAGTCCTCTTGTAGCTTCCACAGTGTCATCTCTGGAAAGAACTTTTTATCGAAGACCTCTTTGAACTTTTTCTGGCTCATCTTTTCAACGTCAATGTTTGTTTCATCAACCATTCGTCCCATGACTCTAGATTCAATTTCTAGGTTCTCAATTTTTTCAGTGGCCTAAAAATTTTTTCTTCTAGGTTTTTTTCATGCATTGGTATAGGATTTGGTCCCGAAGCAAATAAATAGTAAAACATCCATATACAAAATCATACAATCAAGCTAGCATAGCAATGTTCCAGGCTTCCACCTAAGCTTTTAGGTTCAAGTGTCCCATACCACTCTACCCCTTCCACTTAGGCTTCCACCCAGAATAGAGCCACACCCAAATAATTTCACAAATTGCTCGGTAACTAAGGTTTCTAAGCCCACTATACTCCACCGTCCCATACCAGTGAGCATAGAGAAACTTGTTTTGTCAGAGTTATTGATCATTTACCATACATGGTCCAACATTCTCCGAGTCCATGATTCCTCCATATCCTTGAATTCCTATAGATCCCATACTACATAAAAATCGAAAGATACAAAAGCTTCCCGGTCCCGTGTCCTGATCAGACAATTTTCTCTTTTCAAACAAGTTTCAATCTCTAGCCTATGTTTTAGAGATTTATGTTTTTGATCTACTGTACCACCCATTGTTACACCCATGTCTCTACCTAAGGTCAATCCCCATGACCCATGGTTTCAAATTGGTTGACTCACAACCTCTGTCTAGTCAAGACACCACCTATGGCATCTTTTTCGACTTCTAAACAGTTTCTTGCCTGAATTTTTCATCTTTTAATATTCTTTTACAAAAAGTAAGGGTGTTGTTCAACTCAGAAGACTCATATAAGCTCATGGGACAACCTCCAGATTAGGGAGCGAGACCAAAATATACTTAGCAACCGCGCTTTCTAGGGCGGGATGACCCACCACCCTTTCAATGTTTAGCTTTACTCATGACAAGGCTTACCCACTATCAGCTCAACTTGTAATCTTTGTATCCAAACAAAACATTTCAAAAATATATAATTCCTCTTTGAAAACACTTTCTAAAATGTTTTTCAATTTCAAAAATAGAAGGTAGGGCATTCAAGATTCAATTCAATTCCAAGTGAAACCCTAATTTGAGTTTCTAATTCTAGTCAAACAACCACTAATTGACTTTCTAATTCTAGCCCAAGACATTAAAGATTCAATTCAATTCAAAGTGAAACCGTAATTTGAGTTTCTAATTCTAGTCAAAAAGCCACTGATTGACTTCCTAATTCTAGCCCAAGGCACCTAAAGTCTAGGCTCTAATACCACCTTTGTAACACCCCAAGCCCCTAGAGACAGGTTCAAGCTCAACCACAAGGCGGGTTGGGTCCAATGTTACATTTACAAGTACACAACTTGCATCTTAATTCCTTTATTCTAACACTGATTGAAATACTCATAAATGCACTTCCATTGAGTTTAATTTTCAACAAGATAATACAAGTGAACAAATGAAAACTTCAAACTTTTTGTTTATTCAAATAAAATAAAGAAAGTTACATTCTTAAATCAAAACTTTAGTACCTAACTTTCAAAACTTAAATAAAATTCAGCGAAAGTCTTAAATTCAAAATTTGGGCAACATGCCCTTAAAATAGAACTTTCAAAACCTAGAAATAATTTAATATCCATGGCTTTCATGATTCAAGTCAATTTCCTGAAAAAAAAATAAAAGGAAAGGGTGAGCAATAGCCCAGTGGATCATTTATTAAACAACTAAGTTACTATTTCAAATCAATAACACATCCAAATTCAAACACTTTCATGCATTAAGTGATTCAAGCAACTTTTTGGTTGTAGTTGATGTTAAGACTGAAAAGGGTTCTACTCCCTTGATGTTCTTAATTTAGATACCCTTCTTTATGGTGGAAAGACATTTCTTTGTCACTTTCCATTGGATGCCATATACCAAGTATCCCTTAGTTGCACCCTACAACCACACACTCCAAGCATGTGTTAAGCACACCCATAGCACCCATATGGATCACTCTAACAATTCATGGTTCTTATATTTAATTTCTTATATTTAAGAATCACATAATCATAAAAGAATTTCAAAATGTGAATATCAGAATTTTTACCCCTAAAAGTAGTATTAAGAGATCTACAAGATATAAGATAGATAAATAGGTCATAATCATCAAATACTATAGTGGTTACAATTTCGTGCGCTAAAAGTCCAATAAACCAATTGTTTATTATGTAACTGTGATAGTACCAGCGTCACCACATTAAAGCAAGGTTATTCTCGAAGTGTGTTGTGTAGTGATGTAATAGTCACAACGTATTATGAGAAATCACATTCTAGGTGCGTTTCCCATTTCCTTCATACTTGAGACTTTTACACATTTACAATTCAAAATCATTTTAGTGGTTAAAAGTGTTTTACACTTTTTTGTTAATCATTATTCCTTCGATAGTCCTTCCAAAATGCTTTCACATTCTTTCTACACAATGTTATGCTAGGAAAAAGGATTATTACTAAATTGATGTTAAACAATTGTATTGGTTTTGAGCTGATCATTATACCTTCAAGCTGATCATACAAAATGCAAAATAGGACGTTATACCTTCGAGCTGATCATTCTTCTTCTATCCGTTCTTGCATTTATGAATGTCCTACGGTTTGGTCACACCCTAAAGATTGAATATCTTGTTAGAAATCGTTTTGGTTATTTCTCTGTATGATAATATGTAACAAGGGATTGTTATAAGCATCTCTTACCTAGCGACACACATAAAACAGTTCTTGGTTCTTTGCACAATATCGCAGCACCCCCTCACGACATACTTAGCACAATTATTGGTTTTCCTAAATGAGATCATAGTGCCTTGTTTGCTTCTCTCTTGCGGGTGTTTCTTGATAGGAAAACGAAGTACATTGGTGTACTGGTGGGGAAGCAGCAGATCAATAGAGGTGGTTTGTTTTGCTCTTAAGGTTTCGTCTATTAAAGGTTTTCTATGAACACGATGAACGCGATGAACAATTGATTGGTGTGATTAGGGTTTTGCGCACTATATATATATACACAGTTAAAGAGTCCAATCACCTTCCATTTTTGGTCTCCAATCGCAAGATTGTGGTCTTTTGTTCGAGGACCATGGTTTTAATACTACTCCTAATCGCAGGATGCGATCCTAGACTGCAGTCGCACGTCCTAGCAAAATTCATGAGTTTTTTTTTGTCATAGAATTGCGATCCTACAAACCAAGACCATGGTCTTTACAAGACTTCATTTCACGAATTTTGGGAATGCATGACTATGATCTCTCCACACTGGACTGCAGTTCCATGGCTGCCCCCTCTTTTGCCTCAAGACCGTGATCCCAACTTGGGGATCGCAGTCCTTGTGTGCACTAATATTTTTTTTTGGCTGTTGTTTGTCTTTCTTGGATTATTACAAGTCTTAAGTTGACTATCGACCCCTCTCAATGAGACCCTGCTCAGGTTTGCAAATACCTATGACTAAATCCTCCTTCGCACCGATACATGGTTATGATCTTTATTAATCTTCTTTTTAGTGACAAATCACACAATAATTAGATTAAATTAGGCACATAATATGTGATTATGATAACAATCATTCAACAACATCCTTGAGCATGTTGTACAACATACTCATGTTCGCATACATATCATGCATAATTATTCATAAACTTTATGTATCACACATATTCATGGCATATCAAGTCTAATGGAGCATGTGTATACAACAATCATATTTTAAATACAATCGCACATGCACTTTATTTCAATGGAAATAATAAAGTAAAATTTGAAGATCATCTCCACCTCAGATAGCTTTACTCCTTTTGAAACCTTTGCTGAATCTCCTTCAAATCTCCCCAACTTCTAGCACAAAAATTGTACAACACTTTGTTACTACTACACTAATTGTGGTTTAGAACAACTCAAGAAAGAAAAGGGATGCCATGTAACACTCCAACCTCCTAGAAACAAGTTTAAGCTCAACTACAAGGTAGGTTATATCCTATGTTACATTTACAAGTACACAACTTGCATCACTTTCTATTATCTCAAGTCTTATTATTTTTTAATGGACACACAACCCAATTATTTAACTTATAAATTCAATAAGACTATTACAATAAAGATAAATGAAATATTAACTCTTTATTTATTTAATGAAATAAAAGAGTACATACTTTAAATTCTTGTTTATTCAAATAAATAAAAGATTACATGCTTTAATTCAAATAATTAGAACTTGAAAGAGAGTACATAATTCTTAAAAATTGAAATAAAATTTAGTGGAAGTCAAATAAATCTAAAGTGGGCAACATGCCCTTACTGTAACACCTCAACCCCACCATTCTTTGAGTTTGGACATAACTACCATTATTTTGAGGGTGGACTTAACTAATTGGCGGGTTGGGTCATGTTACTTTACAAGCGACACACTTGACTTTCTATTTTTCAATACCACATGCCTTAAAATAAATTCACATTTAATAAAATCAAGGCAATTAAAGGTAAAGAAAAAATTAACTTCTTTATAAATAAAAGAAAGTACATAACTTTGTAAACTATTACATTCTTGATCAATAATCTCAAAATAGAAATATTAACTTTTAGTAGAAATCTTATTTGAAAATTGGGCAACATGCCCTTACATTAAAAAGAAACTTTAAGAAAATAAAAACTTGCTAAATCAAAACTATCTAATTTTCATAGCCTTCATAATTTAATTTCCTGAAAAATAAAACAGGAAGGGGTGAGCACATAGCTCAGTGGATCTTTATCAAACAACCATTTTTCAAACTCAAAACAATAGCACATCCATAATTCCAACACTTGCATACATTAGGCGTTTCAAACAGCCATTTGTTTAAAGTTGTGATTTAAAACAAAAGGGTTTTTGAAGCCCTTGATGTTTTTTTCTAAGTACCTCCTTAGAGTGAAATATGACTTTTTATAGCCAATTTCATTGGACTTTTGGACTTCAAGGGAGCTCACCCACCAACCAAGCACTTAGGTAAAGAAAACCATATGGGCAAACCATATAAAAAGAACATCCATAACACCCCACATGTGTGTTATGATGGTACATGGTTGTTATCACCACCATCTTTGTCAAATCACATATTCTAAAATCATAAAATAAATTTCAGAACATGAGACTAAAATAAATAAATTCAGCATATGATCAAACTGAAAATTCAATCATGGAGTACTCAAAATCATGC
>JAJIYU010019019.1:0-10951 GCA_030144865.1 Tinospora cordifolia
ATTCATTGATTTGTGTGTGTGTGTGTGTATTATATATCAAAATTTTGCATTTTTCGTCCTCTAAAATCATAAATTATCTAATTCATCATTTTTCATCAAAATACCAATGTTATACACCATTTCATTATTTATTTTATTATTTTCTCCAAAAATCATATTTTTCATCCAAAAATTTCATTTATCATTCTAAAAATCCGATAATTGCTCCAAAAATTCATAAATTATTTTCCTCAAGAAAGCACATTTTCCTAATATATCTGTGTGTTTTATCCTTAAAATCTTATTTCCTTGAATTATTTCTATTTTCCTTAATAATTAATCTGAAATTGGGAAAAATTGGAAAAAATTTTGTATTTTCTCATTAAAATTCCAGAAAATACATGGAGTATATAAATGTCGGATCCATCAATCCGATTTCAAAAATGTGGGTCGTCATAGTCTCCCCTCCTTAGAATGAATTTCGTCCTCGAAATTCTCTGATGCACTAAGATCAAGGGGCAACTCTCATAATCTCCGGGAAATGGCTCGTCATGTAATCTTCTCTCTCCCAAGTGTCCTGCTCAGAACCGTGAAGCTGCCAACATACTCGTACCATCGGTATCTCCTTGTTGCGCAGTTTCCTCATGGCTCGATCAACAATGGCTACCAGAGCTTCATTATACGTACAGTCCTCTTGCAAGTTAATGTGTCTCCAATTAATCATGTGCGAGGGATCGGGGTAGTACTTCTTCAACATCAATACATGGAACACATTATGTACCCCTGATAACTGAGGCAACAATGCCAATCGGTATGCCACAGGACCTACACGCTCAAGGATCTCGAAAGGTCCAATATACCTCGGTGCGAGTTTCCCTGAAATGCCAAACCTAGCCTGCTTCTTCATAGGGAAAATTCGTAGGAGAACATGATCACCGACCACAAACTCTAGGACCTTCCTCCTGTTATCTGCATAACTCTTATGCTGGTCCTGAGTTGTCTTCATGTTCTGACGGATTCACTGAATCTTCTCATTCTACTTTTGCACAAAAGTAGGGCCCAAAACTGCTGCATCACCAACCTCGTTCCAACAAGCTGGTGATCGGCAAGGTCGGCCATATAATGCCTCAAAAGGTGTCATGCCGATGCTCGCCTAGTAGCTGTTATTATATGCAAACTCACACAGGGGCAAGTGATCCTCCTAGCTACCACCAAAATCAACTATGCATGCCCTCAACATATCCTAAAGTACCTGAATAACTCTCTTAGACTAACCATCAGTCTGTGGATGGAAAACTATGCTCAGGTTCACGCTAGTCCCTAACTAATTCTGTAAGCTCTGCCAAAAAACGGGATGTAAACCAAGCATCTCTATCTGACACAATGCACACTAGGACCCCATGTAATCTCACAATATTGCGGATATACAGTCGACTCAGCCTCTCCACTAAATTTCTACTATGCATCGGGAGGCAATGAGCCGACTTAGTAAGTCTGTCCACAATGACCTATACCGCATCATGTCTACGCAAAGTCCTGGGTAACCCCATCACAAAGTCCATGGTAATGTGCTCTTATTTAAATTCAGGAATAGCCAAGGGCTGTAACAAACCACCTGGTCTCTGGTGTTTAGCCTTAATCTGCTGGCACGTATCACATCTCTGAACAAAGGCTGCAATATCCCGCTTCATCCCCGGCCACCAATAAGTACGTCGAGCATCCTGATACATCTTATTGGTGCCTGGATGGACGGTATACCTCGAGCAGTGCAGCTCTGCTAGCACTCCCTGTCTCAGGCGAGCATCATCTTGTACCCACAATCGTCCCCTAAACCTCATTGCACCATCTGGCATCACACAAGAAGTGTCGTCTGCCCGCCCCCAATACATCATAAAGTCAACATCATGAGGCTGAACCTCCATAATCTCAGTAAGTAACACTGGTTGGGCTCTCATCTGTGCACTGACTCTGGTCTCGGTCAAAGTCTCGTGGATACTCATCACTGTCACATAATCAATCATCCTCCATTCTTGAGACATATGCCTAACCACACAAGCAGTCTCGACCCGTATTCTTCTAAGCGCATTAGCCACCACATTGGCTTTTTCGGGATGGTACTCTATGGTAAAGTCATAATCCTTAAGTAGCTCCATCCATCTCCTCTAACTCATATTGAGGTCTTTGTGTGAAAATAGGTACTTGAGGCTCTTATGGTCAGAATAAAGTGTGAAACGCTCACCATACAGATAGTGTCGCCAGATCTTGAGTGCAAACACTACTGCTACCAGCTCTAAGTCATGCACGGGGTAGTTCCTCTCATGAACTTTCAGCTGTGGCGAGGCAAAAGCGACAGCTCCCTTACCTTGCATCAGAACACACCCAAGGCCTATACCACATGCATCTGTATAGATCGTCAACTCACGGCCTAGTTTTGGTAGCACAAGAACTGGGGAAGATGTCAAATGACGCTTCAGCTTAAGAAAGGTTTCTTCACACTTATCTGTCCACACAAATGTCACGTTCTTCTGGGTAAGCTTTGTCATGGGAGCAGCGATCCTCGAGAAGTTTGGCACAAATCTGCAATAATAGCCTGCCAAGCCTCAGCCTTAGCTGGATCAACTAAAATGCCCCCGGCTCCTACTATATGGCCCAAAAATCGGACTTTTGTCAACCAAAACTCGCACTTGCTAAACTTGGCGTATAACTGACGATCTCTAAGAGTCTGCAGTGCGATCCTCAAGTGCTCAGTGTGTTCCTCCCTAGTTCTCGGGTAAATAAAGATGTCATCGATAAATATGATGATGAATGAGCCAAGATAGGGACGAAACACTCTCTACATCAAGTTTATGAACATCGCTGTGGCATTTGTCACGCCAAACGATAAGACTAAGAACTCGTAGTGCCCATAGCAAGTTCGAAAGGCCGTCTTCGGTACATCCTCTCCTTGACTCTCAACTGATGGTACCCAGATCTCAGATCGATCTTTGAAAATATAGTGGCACCTTGGAGCTAGTCAAATAAGTCATCAATACGTGGGAGAGCGTACACATTCTTCACTGTCACCTTATTCAACTGTCTGTAGTCGATGCACAAACGGAGGCTCCCATCCTTCTTCTTCACAAAAAATACTGGAGCACCCCAAGGTGACACACTAGAGGTAATAAAACCCTTACTCATCAACTTTTCAAGTTGGACCTTCAGTTCTTGCAATTCCTTAGGCACCATCCGATAAGGAGGGATCAAAATGGGCTGTGTCCCTGGAATAATCTCAATGACAAAGTCAATCTCCCGTTTGAGAGGCAAACTAGGCAAGTCATCGGGAAACACATTAGGAAAGTCTTTAACAGGAATCTCATCTATGCTCTAATGTGAAGGTCTCTCACCAGTGGTGATCATACTGGCCAATGTATCTATGTCGGACTGTGTCGCTACCCTACCCAGGGTCCTCGGTCTATCTGAAACACTACCCTAGAAGGTCACAACAGGCTGCCTTGGAATCTGAAATATTAATCTCTTGGCAAAGTAGTCGACATAGGCATGATAAGCTGCCAGCCAGTCCATCCCAAGTATAGCATCAAACTCCAAGAACTCCAGTATTCTAAGATCTACAAGAGTTTCAAAGTCATCAAACCTCAACGTGCAGTCCTCACAAATCAAATTGGGGTAGATCTGTTCCCTGGCTGCAGTGTTCAACACGAGCCATGTAGATGCTCTAACAGGTCTAAGTCCCAATCTATCCACGGCATGCCTAGAAATAAAAGACAATGTAGATCCAGCATCAATCAACACATAGATAAACGTATCAAGTAGGAACATATTACCCTCTATTAAAGCCTTCTTTGCCTCAGAATCTGGGTAGGTGATGGCCTGTGCCGTCTCTCGAGTGCTGGCGGTGGGTGCACTGGAAGCTGGGATTGGCATAGGGCAATGATATCTCTTGTGGCCTGGCTGACCACACTGGTAATATATAAGTGGTTGTCTCTGCTCGGTCTGGCCTTGGCCCTGGCCTCTGCCCCCTGAATCTCTGCCTCTACCTCTGCCTCGACCTCCACCTCGGCCTCCCTGCTAGGTCGGTGGCTGTCCCACATGTTGATATGCCTGTACTGGGGTGGCTGTAGGGTGACTGCAGTGGTAGACTGAGTCTGTGCTCCTCCAGACTGTCCCTCTGTATACTTCCTTTTCCTATGGAACCTACCTCCTCGGGACCCACCACGATGGCCTCCCTATATCTGCGACTGTGTCTGAGACTGGGGCTGCGTCTGCAAGGTGCACTCTGTACCATCTATGGGGCCGGACGCTAATCCCTGCCATTTGCCTCAAACTGCTGTGCATGCCTCTGTATGATCTCAAGAGTAGCCTCACTGTATGCTGACGTAGCCTATCTGATGCTAGTCCTCAACCCACGATGGAAGAATCCAGCTCTATCCCTCGAGTTACTCACTAGCTCGGGTGCATAGGCCTCCAGTCTGAAAAATCTGTGGGTGTATTCCCCGACTGACATATCTCCCTACCGTGAAGTCAAGAACTCCAGTTTCTTATACTCTCTCTCTACTGTAGGGACATAGGCACTCAAAAATAGCTCCCAAAATCGAGCCCATGTAGAAATCTTTCCCTTTATAAATGAGTGGCCCTCCACCAAACCGCGGCCTCATCCTCGAGCATGTGTGTAGCGAACAACACCTGGTTATCCTCTGATAGCTTTAGTGTCCTCGCATTCTTCTAATGTTGAGAAGCCAGTTCTCCGTCGCATCTAGACTCAAACCCCCGTGGAACTCCTTGGGCTTCAGATCCAAGAATATCTTCAGAAGGCAATCATGAGTGGAGTCATCGCCCTGCCTCACTGGGGCTACCTCTGCCTGGGTTGCAGCCTTCTCCTCCTCCCGGATCTCAGGTATAGCCAACGCAGGAGGCACTGTTGGCTCAGCCCTCTGTCTCTCGACCTCAATCCTGTCTAGACTCTCACTCAGTAAGGCAACCTGCGCGTGATCGGCCTCATTAGACACTCTGATCAAAACCTCTAATCTCCATATGGCATCCTATCCAAACTGAACTGGAGGTGGCGGCGGTGCCGGCTTTGGGGTCTTACGTGGTCTCCCATGTTGAGGAGGCATCGTGGTCTGCATAAAAACGTTTAACTTTCATTAGTTCCAAATGAGCAGACCACAACTTTAGACATTAAGGCGACTATTTCTAAGGAATCACCTAACCCACAAGGTTCAAAGTCTCAACCTTAAAACTCACTAACACCGTATGACAGTCGTGATATGGCCACTCTCACTTGGTTCCTCTTTCTGCCAGTCAGGATTAGATAGTTTTGTCCATACTCCCGTGTTGCTACTCTAAGTCTTTTCTAAGGTCTTTTCTCTTTTGTACTTCTGCGATTACTCTGAGACTCTCCTAGGTCAATACCACTTGTTATTCCCTAATTGTAAAAAACCTTGGGCTCTGATACCAACGCTGTCGGGACCCTTTACCTAAGATGAAAGGCGAACCGATCGACACAGTGTACCAACACACCCGCTCGCAAGCCGAGCTTGCCAAGATACTGTTAAGCCTCAACATACAACACCACATCACACACTATCAGAGTAATCATAAGGAATGCAAAAGAAATTTAACATATGAACACCAACAAGAACTTCATATTTCCAAAACGAGTCACTACACATGTGTGGTAATGGGAGAGACTGTTCATTATATATAGGCTATCCTCACACATATACATAGATCCTACCCTCAAAGACAATGACAGTAAGGGAAATACAAAGAAGTCCTACCAAAAAGAGTAAGGGAGCGCGGCTCTAGGCGATGACCACTCCCTTGCCCTTATCCGCTGTTGCAGAACCTGACAAGTTAGAGTAGTGAGCCTAATTGTCCACGGCGGCCTAGTGAGTAATGCAGTCTAATTCAAATTTAAAACAAGTATTCCACAGTTAAAACATGTGCCATGAATGCATGAGCAATAACATTATGCAAGTGAATGTAATAGTAAAATACAATTCAAAATCATAATGCAGTCATGCACCTTCATTAAAACTAGTTTTAATAATGCTGAAAACACATAAATCCACTCGAGCGGTAGAAACCCGACGGCTAGGTGTATAGGTGATGACCCAAATCTGGGCCCACAGAACCGCCCCTCAGGGCACTCTGTGCTAGGCGGTCACTCGATGCTCTAGGGGAGCCTAATTAATAAAGGAGCGAGTTGCAGATAATTAGGTATATCGTGATGACCCGATTAGGACTTATTGTCGTTGCCATCATCGTAGGCCCATAGAACCCCTCAACAGGCGCTCTGTGCTAGGTGGTCACTATCAGGGTCACAACTCGCCCTAATTGCTCTACCACATCCAATACCCTAACCCGCTCCCGAACCTCGACATTCGGTGCACTTTTCATTTAAACCTCATTCAAAGGATGCAAGTTCATCACAATATTTAACACCATTTTCACAATGCACATAATAACAAGCTCTAGGAATGAGTTAGAAAACACTACTTACAAGGATGCTCCTCTACCAGCGCTCCTCTCGCGACCGATCGCGTCCTGCTAGCACTGGGTCCTGCGAAGTCGATGCAACTTTTTGACATTAATATGGGACTTGGCTCACTCTAATTCTATATCATTGGTTAATCAATTTCTTTACCTAGTCAAGAATAGTTTACATATGTTCATTCACCTTGCCTTAGTTACTAAGTCCATTTGATTGACCTTGGTCAATCTTGGTCAACCCTAGTCAACTTATCATTTGCTGACCTAGCTGGTCAACAGGGTCACACAGGGTCAATTCGGGTCTTCATGGAGTCAATTGGGCCAAAAAGGGTCAATCTTCCCAATTTCCATTACTTAGGCACAAACCTTAGCCTATTACCCTATCTGAGCAACTAGTTTTCCTATTCTTTGGGCAATCCATTTATCAGATTTGTGCCAAACTTTGCAAAACTGTTCTAGACTTCCTAAGGTTTCCTCATAATTTTAAATTACAATTTTTGGACCTCATTTACTAAGGATTCTAAGCATGATAATAGAAACTGCATAGATCCCATATCCCCTGTGACAGGCAGTGACTGTTTGCCTTAGTTGACCTATCTACACATATCAGAATGTCCTTAAATTTTGTAGGCCACTTCTAGACATATCTGAGGGTCTCTCCACCAAATTTCAGCTCAATCTATAATGGTTTGGTCAGTCAATTTTATTTCAGAAATTTTCTGGATTCCTACAATCTTCTAGTGTTCTTTTCCCTCATTCAATCAACCATTCCATGGGTTGTTTCTTGTGTCCACTTACAGTTTATAGGTCATAACATATTCAATAATCACAACCACTTCGAATCAGTAGCATGCAACATCAAAAACATGTCTATCATTCTATCAATATTCTGCTACATTCTAAAGAACAAAAGGAATTTGCTATAGCACCCTACAATCATGGCATATTTGCATGAATAACAAGACACATCCATAAGAGTTCAAGTTCAAGTCTTTATACCTTTCCAGAACCTCCATTATGGAGTCTACAATGCATCTGGTTCCAGCCCAAAAGGGTGCCTTGAAGTGTCCCAAATACAGCTCTTGTTCTGGTCTCAACCTCTTTCTGTCGGCACTGTTGCAACAATAAGTTGCACAGTGAATACCAGAGACACACAAGACGTATAAAATGTTTTAAAATGCAATTTCTACCACTTGGATACTTGAATACACTTCATGAGAGGTAAAGTGAAGGGTTTCACCCAAGGGATGAGTTTGGATTGGCCCTGGTATGAGTTTTCCCAATGTTGTTCCAACTGTTTTTGTTACACAGTTGCAACAGTGGGTAAGCAACCAACTTCAAGTGTCCTAAAATTATGCATAAGGCCCTATTTTTCACTTTCTAACTCTTTGAGATCAACGTATATATGAAAATGAAGGAAGTAAACCATTTTACCTTCAAAAAGAAACTGGAAATGGCTAATGTTCAAGGCTTCAAAAATGGTTCCAGCACACACTTCCTAAAAATTTTGGGTTTGAACAGTGTGGGCAGCTCTCTTCTTTGTGTTTTCTGCTTCAACTTCAAGACTGGGCAAACCACTTATAGGATCTTGTAGGTGGTGGTACAAGCTTCAAATCAAGCTATAGCTTGCAGGATTTGGTGGAGAATTAGAGAAGTTCTGAGATTGAAAAGTTGGTTATAGAATCTGGAAAGTCTTTCTTTTGAGCTCAAGAATGCCTTTTTGTTGCATGAGGATGCTTGCTTGGCAAGGGCGTGGATGACATGTGGCATCCAGGTGGCACTTAACATCACATACTGGATGCCCAATTGGCAGCCTTCAATGGCCAAATTGGAGGCCATGAAATGATGGCAAAACCATGGGTATATCTGGACTCCCATGAACTCCCATGGTTTTGCTGGAAAAATATCTGGACCCCCCCTCTTGGCTCGTGGGCCTGCCCACAGGCTTGGCCCGGGCGCTCAGCCCAGTGGGGCCTGGGTCAACCCAGGTCCCCCCTTTATTTTTTTATTATTTTTTTTTGTTTTTCATTTTTCTTTTTACCAATACATATACATATATATATGTATTATATATCAAAATTTTGCATTTTTCGTCCTCTAAAATCATAAATTGTCTAATTCATCATTTTCTATCAAAATACCAATGTTATACACCATTTCATCATTTATTTAATTATTTTCTCCGAAAATCATATTTTTCATCCAAAAATTTCATTTATCATTCTAAAAATCCAATAATTGCTCCAAAAATTCATAAATTAATCTCATAAATTATTTTCCTCAAGCAAACACATTTTCCTAATATTTCCATGTCTTTTCTCCTTAAAATTTCATTTCCTCGAATTATTTCTATTTTCCTTAATAATTAATCTAAAATTGGAAAAAATTTGGGAAAATTTTGTATTTTCTCATTAAAATTCGAGAAAATACATGGAGTACATAAATGTCGGATCCGTCAATCCGATGTCAAAAATGTGGGTCGTCACAAATTCACCCACCATTCAATATCATGCACCAAACTTTAGAATAACTCCTAAACATAATGCTAACATGAAATGAGCATCATAAATGCATGATCTTGAATATTCATCAAGGAAGTGAGCATAATAACAGGTGGAAATGACTATACCTGCTCTTTAGTATTATTTTAGTCTCGAATGCAACTATGTTTGTTTGTTTATTTTTATAAATCTAGAAGCATGATAGGGATTACATGTAACTTGATGAATGTTCATATACTTGTGATACTGTGAAAGCATGTTACTTGTATCTTTCATTAAATATATTATTAAGGGATGCCATCTATGATATTCTATGGATAACATGATCTGTGTGACATTATGCATGTTTAATTACAAACATGTTTAAAGAATTCATGTACATTTTTTATGAGTTAAATTAAGCAAGCCAGTGTCACTAAAAGAAAGATAATTAAGATTATAACCACGTACTAGAGTGATGATATCGATATTGTGGCAGCACTTTGGTATCGTTGTGGGTATTTTCCCCCACCCTAGGCAAGTGTCCATGCTACTGTGGCAATAGTTGAGAAGAGACTAAGGATCAAGTGAGACCTCACTCCTAAGTTTGTGTCATGATGAGGAATTGGCCTTCGGGGCATTACTTCCAAGAATTTGGACATAGGGGAATATCAAGGAGTTTTCTTTCAGTATTAACATCAACTTAAACAAAGGAATGATTGAAATGCCTAATTAATTACAAGTGTATGTTTTATACTCTTGACTTTAATAATGATTAAGATGTATCGTTTATGATCCACTAGGCTCTTGAGCTCACCCCACTAATCATTCTTTTAGGTAATCAACGAAGACACTTATATTGACAAGTGAGGAGTAGTTATTTTATAGTCGTGATACACCTCAATATTGAGGTAGTGTAGGAGTAGAGTTTCATAGGTTCCTTTCAATTGTAGGGAATGGGACCTACATTTGATTTATGTCTTTGACTTATTTGTTTATTAAACTAAGCCATGGGCTAGGTAATTGGTTTGTTATCTCATTTGAAATCAAACCACGGGGTTTGAGTATTTTAATTCCTTTTTAGTTTAATTATGTTACTACTTTTAGACATTCCATCCCTATGTTCTAGTTGTACATGATTTTATCTGTATGTTTCTGCACTCTGATATTTGATTGGGATGGTATCAGAGATAAAGAATTGAAGTAACGTCCTAGCTCCCAAATATGGTAAGCAAGAGTGAATACATGTTCGAATTGATTCAGCATGGAGGTGAGAAACAAAGATGCCCAGTCAGTGGCGTGTGTGACAAGATTCAGGGGTCGCGGCGTTACAATGCACTATAGCGTACCACGACAACAACATGAAAATTTGTATCACACATAGACTCTCACGATAGCCTATCATGGTAGTGCTACTAACCCTTGCAGGTTACTACAGTAACACCAGTGAAAGTTTCATTTTACATTTTTCACACATAAACCTTGATTACCGCGATGTTGCCATATATTATTGTAATACAAGGGAATAAAAAATAGACAAACATATGCCTGTTATGACTTCTTTGCACAACACATACCATATGATTAGAGAATCATTGTATATGGTTTAAAAACACTACAAAGCTTCAACTTCTAAGAATCATTATATTAAATTCTTAAAGGTTGATGTCACACCCCACCGGGCCCACCGGACCTACGCCGCGTGGCGGCCACATGGCGCACCGCGTGGCGGCTGTGACTCACTAGGTATTGTCCCCTCCCCTAGGGGTTTTTCCTTCGCCTCCGCAGAGATTCGAACCTAGGACCTGGGGCTTAAGTACCTAGTTCATTCCTCATCTGCTACCATTGAACCAACTAGCTCAATGGTAGTAGATGAGGAATGAACTAGGTACTTAAGACCCACGTCCTAGGTTCGAATCTCTGCGGAGGCAAATGAAAAACCCCTAGGGGAGGGGACAGTACCTAGTGAGTCACAGCCGCCACGCGGTGCGCCATGCGGC
>JAJIYU010019020.1:0-10964 GCA_030144865.1 Tinospora cordifolia
TCTTTGGGATGATATCGGACTGGTAATGTAACACCCCAACCCCGAGACTTTCAATTGGACTTATCTACTATATTCTTAGCGAACTTATCCACAGGTATACAACTTGACATTCTAGTTCTTTTATCCCACACCTTATGTATTTAAAACATTCACTAAGGCAATTGCACAAGAGATAACAGAAAACTTTTCAAATCTTTATTGATTTAATAAAATGGAGAATACAAAACTTCCTAAATTCAAAAGAACTATTGCAACAGATGTCTTTAATTAAAGCTAGCACGAAAATTCAAAAGTTGGGCCAACATGCCCTTACATTAAAAATAGAAACTTTCTAATTTAAAAGCAACCTAGCTAGTCTCATACATCTTCAAGGGTTCCATTTCCGAAAAAATTAAAGTAGGAAAGTGAGCACATAGCCCAGTAGATCTTTCTAAACATTTAAAACATTATTTCAATTCAAACAAACCAAGCATATCAAAAACTTTTTTGTACATTAGGTGATTCAAACAAATTTTTTGTTTAAAGTTGACGTTAAGACCGAAAGGGGTTAACCTCAATGTTCCACATCGTCGGGAGAGAGAATTACTCTTGAAAACTCAAACCCTAATATCTATGAAGTAGGATCTTTCTTAAAAACCCAGTTCAAAATCATGAATGGTAAGCCGACAAGCTGATCGGGGTGGCACATACACGATAATACTATGCAGCCTATCATTGCGCCAATACGTGGTTATAATCATTATTTAATCTTTTCTTAGTGATAAAACACACAATATCAGATTAAACCATCAATATAACATGTACATAACATGAATCATTAAACATTCATTCATAGCACAGTTCTCATTATTATTTTTAAATTCTAAACATGCATAACATGTATATTCATGGAACATCAAATAAATAAAGCATACATATTAAAACATATTATTAAACAATCAACTTCAAAACATTATCATGTATGCAAGACTTATTCAAATTAAAGTAAAGAAGTAAAAGCTAGAAATCACTTCTACCTCAAAACTTAAGTTTCTTTTGCATGCTTCTGAAATCCGGCAGAGCTACGTGATTCAAAAACTTCTAAACACTCAAAAACTCTCAAGAACACTAAATTAAAACACTAAAACACTCAAGAACAGTTTAAGATTACTTAAGAACTAAGAAAGTTGCCAAAAAGAAGGCTAAAGAGAGTTAAGAGGGACTAGTATGTTCTTACTCTAGGATAAAAAGAATAAGAATACTATGAGAGCTTATATAGAGTTAAATGATTAAAGAATGACAAGTTTGTGATAGTGAGCACATAAAACTTTCCATTTCTCTCCTTGTTTCCAATTGCTTGTGTTTTTATTATCATATATACATTGCTATAATCAGTTGAAATCCCATGGTAATCTCCAAATCTAAATCTAGTTCTATTTCCATAAATTTATATGTACATATTTTTAGCCAAAATATTTGACTTCTTTGTTTCAAATTTTTTTCCTTATATAAATATTTATACATGAGGACTAACCGTTTTATTTGACTTTTCTTTATATATATATATAAGCTAATTGGACACCATTTTTTTGAATTTTTTTATTAAATTTTTCTTCCTCTTTTCAGGCGGTGTGCCAATCCATTCTTCTCTTTCTTTTTATTTCGACTCCTTGCCGTTCTAATTCTTGAAAACAAAAATAAAGAACCAGTCCATATAGATATTTCTAATTCTTTTTTTATTCTCTTTTCTTGTGTCGTGTAGACCTGGCTCAGTTGAACATCAATATGTAACTTGTTAATAATCCTAATATAATTCAATTAAATAGTTTAGCTAATATGTTTCTATTCTCTAATTTGCACGGCTTGTACACAATACACACACACATACGCACAGAATATATTACTATACTTTTTTTCTTGTCTAATATATTAAAATGAATAGAACTTGCTAATCTTTGCAACTTGGGATATACCTTAAAATTTTAAATATTTTGCTAGTTCTTGTAATTTTAATACATTAAACAAATTAAGTAATAAAAATTTTCTATATCTAATATTCTATTATTTCTATTTTCCATGAATTCCTATTACCTATATATTTCAACTTGCTAATTAGAATTTATTGAATAATTTGACTAATAAATTCTTGACTTCTATTTTCTTAAAGCTACACAGTAAATTACGCCCAAATTTTGTATTAAATATTTCACTAATATAAATTTACTAATTAGATATCTTGCTAATATTTGATAAACTAAATTATAATTATAATTTATTAAATAAATTGACTAGTCTTGTGAAATTAGAAATAATGTTTTACCATTATTTCTAATATATATATATATATAGTCATTTGGTATAAGCTTGGTATAATTCGTTTGAGTCACACAAAATAACTTCAAGACCAACCCTACAATCCCACAAACCCACAAATTTACCAAATGTGTCATGTTCCAATGGTTACAGTTCCTTTTGTTCCAGTCGACCCAATTGGCCCATCACATTGGCAACCTATTTTCTATTTTCCCATTCCATCCAATTTACAAATGTGTTCCTCAATGTAACACCCCGGCTTCTCAAACATTCACAATTTTTACATTGATCTTATACTTAGAGAGACATACACATACATGTTCATTTTTGTCACATGACATCGTTGAGAACTGTGATATTATTTGTTTCACACATCTATAATAAATCTCCTGGTCCCACCAGGCCACATCTTACAAAATTATATGAGTAAATAAATAAATAGATTAATAGCGAAACACATGATATGACAAATATGTTCACTTTAACCTCAACAATATCCAAACTAGCATCTGGCCCCACAACATCGTTCTTAATAACAACTTAATAATAAAATAAAGGGAGATCCTTTGACGATTTGCCTAACTAAAGATAATAATAAACTTATGACCTCATCAAGGAGGTCTACCACTAACTATACTCTACTTTGTCTCATCAACGGCAGTGCTCAACTACTGGGTACCTAAAAAATAAGAAATGAGGTGAGCTCAAAGAGCCCAATGGATCATACACAATACATCTTAAGTATTATTAAAGTGAAAATACAGAATATACAAACACTTATCAAACATTAGGCGTTTCAAGCAATTCAATTGTTTTTTAGTTGACATTCAGACCGAAAGGACCACCCTCGGTGTTCTCATCAAAACAACGAGCGCCCAGTGCTAATTACAAGGAGGGGTCATGCCTATCATCTAATGTCCGGGAACTGGGGTCCAACTCAATGTTCCATTTCAAATATAATATCAATTTCATAATTTGAGAACACCCACAGTGATCAATTATGATTTATTGAGCCGGTACGTGGTTCGGTTCTTGATTATAATGATCTTAAAGTGTTTAACAAGATCAAATATTTAACATGCTCAATATCTCATATTTTTCACACGTAACAAAAAAAAATATTGTGAAGATGTGAGTTCAATATGCACACAATTATAACACATGTTATCTAACACATAAGACATATCACTCATTATATCATACATGCATGGAATCATTCAATCACAATTATGATATAATCATATCATAGCATGTTCCTATTATTCAATCAAATAAGCATACAATCATATTCTATATTTAAAACTAAAATAATACGAAAAGGCATGGTACTCATTTCCACCTTGTCTATGCGAATCTTCATGTCCTTTTTTTTGTACACTGTAGTCTCATGGTCTTAAATTCTCAACTTAAGATATTTTTAGAATTATTAACTTCACTCATAAATTTTATATACCCAAATTCATATCCTTAATTTATCTAATTTATATACATATACATTCATAACTAGCTATATTTTATATTGTGTCTGAGGGTGTAGTTATTATTTATTATTTAATATAAATAATATACATGTATTATCTATATAATATTTTATCATTTTATTTTATATCATTGTAATTATGATTCTAATGTTATATATATTTATTTATTTATTTATTTATTTATTTATTTTATATAAACAGTTTATAAAATTTAGTTTGTATATATATATACAGTATCGGTTAATTTACAATCAAATATTATATAAACATCTTACACATATATTTATATGTTATATAAATCAGTTTATAATATTCAGTTTGTATATATATATATATAGACACATATATATATAAAGTATTGGTTAATTTACAATCAAATATTATATAAATATCTTACACACATATTTAAATGTTATATAAATCAGTTTATAAAATTCGGTATATATATATATATATATATAGTATTGGTTAATTTACAATCAATTCATATGCTCTCCGTTAATTTACAATTAGTTCATCTTCTATTGGTTAACTTATAATCAATTCAAATTATATATATATATTACTTTTAATTATGTATTTTTTCCAACCCATTCCTAAAGAATGTAAAGAAAAAGAGAATAAATTGTAACTTTGATTGTCAATTCACTCTTTGAATGCACTTTGAGAACTCTGTTAATGGCTTCTAAATGCTCTCTTATTCTTCTTTGGCGATTCTAAGGTTGTAGAAAGGTTAAAAATACTTTTAAAATAGAGGGAATTAGGGTTTATATAGAGAGTTTTATGTAGTATTTCAGTTGTATTAGAATACCTAGTTTTCAGTTGTATTAAAATACGTACACGTAGTATCTCAGTTGTATTAGAATATCTAGTTCCTAGTTGTATTAGAATACATATAACGTAATCTCATAGTTGTATTACAATACGTACCACATAGTCTCCTAGTTGTATTAGAGTATATAATTAATTAATTAATTTATTTATTTAGTTTTTTTTTTCAATTATTACACTCAATGTATACATAACGTTATGCATATTCTTCTATGTAAATATTTATTTTCTTTTATTTTTATTCCACATTTATTTAAATAGATCTTGACACATATTTAGTACATCATTCAATTAATTCTATTTATTTTATATTTTTAGCTATAATATCAAAGTTTTAGTTAAATATCAACTTATTTTATAATATTTGATAACTCTACTTAATTGATATTTAAATATCTTTATTTGTCAATACTCACTTTATTTTATATTTCAGAGTATGCATAATTTTACACCCAAAATTCTATTAAATTAACAAGGTCACCATAATTTCCTCTAATTTCTATTTTTTTAAACACTAAAATTTTTCTCAAAATTTTGGGTGTTACAACCTGTCTTCTTTCAAAAGAATTTTATCATCGAAATTTATATACAAGTGCATCATTTCGTCAGGTATTTCTAGTAAATGTTTTATTTCTGACTAATTTGTTAAGCCTAAGGGCTTTGAGTCTTTAACTGACTAACACCCTTTTTTTCGAACATTTAAAATGGGGCAACAAGAGTTTTTAAGGAAATCATTATCATTAATAGGAAATAATTGGTAAAAAAACTTATTAAAGCCAAAATTCGTAAATGCTAACATATAGCAATTCTTAAGTAAAGTACTCCCTACTACTACTCATATTCAAAATTGATTCGTTTCTCCTAACATTGGACTATGAGGATTTCTACTGAGAGTCTTGATCTTCTTAAGCTTCAACAACAATCATCCTAGCTTGGTTCTGACCATAACCTTGATTATCTTGTGGTTGAGGAGCCTGAGCAGGTGCACTTGGGCAATCTCTGGTAAAATGACCCTTTGCCTGTACACATAGCACAACCCTTGTCTCCTAGCCTGCTTTTTTTTGTTTTTTTTAAGTATGGTGAGTTTGTTTTTGTTCCTTGCTTTCCCTCCCCATCTTTTGATCACTTTGTGGTTTCTTATTTTGATTCCTTACGGATTGTTTGAAGTGAATATCCTTTTTGATTGAAATGCTCTCAATTGTCATTCCTTTAGGCATAGTTAGTCTTAGATGAATGACTAGCTCATTGATTTTCACTATCCTATGTCCTATTGTTTTATGCTTTTGATCCATTATGCCACCCATGACTACACCACGTTTCCACTTAGGGTTTTTCCTCTGGACCTAGGATTCAATCTGGTTAACTTACAACCTCTGTCTAGTCAAGATACCACTTTTGGCCCTTTTTTCAACTTCTAATCAGTTTCTTGACCTAATTTTTTTTTCACCTTCTAATTTTCTTTTATAAAAAGTAAGAAAGTTCTTCAACTCAGACTATTCGTACAAGCTGGTGGGACAACCTCTAGATCGGGTGGTGAGACCGAAGTCTACTTAGCAACTGCGCTTTTTAAGCGAGATAACTCACCTCTTTTTCAATGTTTAACTTTAATCCAAATAAGACTTACCCACAATTAGCTCACCTACAATCTTTATATCCAAACAAAACGTTTCAAAACACATCTTTCTATTTTGAAAATGGTTTCCATAATAGTTTTCAATTTTAAAATAGAATGTAGGGCATTCTAATATTCCATTCAATTCAAAGTGAAACCCTAGTTAGAGTTTCTAATTCTAGTCAAATAGCCACTAATTGACTTTCTAATTCTACCCCAAGGCACCTAAAGCCTAGGCTCTGATACCACCTTTGTAACACCCTGACCCTGAGATCTTTATTTTAGTTGGATTCATCCATTGTATTCCTAGTAGATTTAACCACTGGGTAGGCCAGTGGCGTTATATTACAAGTACTCAAATTGACATTCTATTTCTTTTATCACACCTTATTTATTTAAAACATTCAATAAGGTAATTGCACAAGAGATAAAAAGAAAACTTTTCAAATCTTTATTGATTTAATAAAATGGATAATACAAAACTTTCTAAATTCAAAAGAATTATTATAATGGAAGTCTTTAATTAAAGCTAGCAGCAAAAATTCAAAAGTTGGGCCAACATGCCCTTACATTAAAAATAGAAACTTTCTAATTTAAAAGCAACGTAGCTAGTCTCATACCCTTGGAAAACCATTTCCTAAAAAATAAAAATAGAAAGGTGAGCACATAACCCAATGAATCTTTCTAAACATTTAAATCATTATTTCAATTCAAGCAAACCAGGCATGTTAAAAACTTTTATACATTAGGTGATTCAAACAGATTTCTTGTTTAGAGTTGACGTTAAGACCGAAATGAGTTAACATCTATGTTTCACATTGTTGGGAAAGAGAATCACTCTAGGAAACTCAAACCCCAATGTTTATGAAGTGGGATCACTCTTGAAAACCCATCTCAAAATCATCAATGGTAAGTCGGCAAGTCGAATAAGGGTGGAACACACACAATGACACTATGCAGCCAATCATTGTGTCGATACATGGTTATAATCATTATTTAATCTTTTCTTAGTGATAAAACACACAATATCGAATTGAACCATCAATATAACATATATATAACATAAATCATTAAACATTCCTTTATGGCATAGTTCATACATATAATGCATTATTATTCTTAAATTATAAACATGCATAACATGTATATTTATTGCACATCAAATAAATAAAGCATACATATTAAAACGTATTATTAAACAATCAACTTCAAAACTTCATCACACATGCAAGATTTATTCAAATTAAAATAAGGAAATAAAAGCTAAAAAATCACTTCCACATCAGAAAGTAAATTTCTTTTGCACGCTTCTGAAATTTTGTAGAGTTTTATTATTCCAAAACTTCTAAACACTAAAAAACTCTTAAAAATACTCAAGAACACTAAATCAAAATATTAAAGCACTCAAAAATAGTTCAAGATTACTCAGGAACTTAGGAGGTTACAAAAAAAAAAAGGTTAGAGAAAGTCAAGAGGGACTAGTACGTTCTTACTCTACGATGAAAAGAATAAGAACACTAAGCGACTTTATTTAGAGTTTAAATGATTAAAAAAATGACAAGTTTGTGATACTGAGCACAGAAAACTTCCCATTTCTCTCCTTGTTTCTGGTTGCTTGTGCTTTTGTTATCATGTATACATTGCTATAATCGGTTGAAATCCCACGGTAATCTCCAAATCTAAATCTACTTCTATATACATATATTTATATATACATATTTTCAGCCGAAATATATGACTTCTTTGTTTCAAAATTTGTTTTTCTTTATATAAATATTTATACATGAGGACAAGCCATTTTATTTGAATTATATATATATATATATATATATGTATAAGCTAACTAGACACCATTTTTTTGATTTTTTTATTAATTTTTCTCTCTTTTCGCGCACTACGCCAATCCATTCTTCTCTTTCTTTTTATTTCGACTCCTTTCCCTTCTAATTCTTGGAAACAAACATAAAGAACCACTCCATATAGATTCTAATTCTTTCTTTTATTCTCTTCTCTTGTGTCGCGTAGACCTTGCTAATTTGAACATCAATATGTAACTTGCTAATAATCGTAATATAATTCAATTAAGTAGTTTAGCTAATAAATTTCTACTCTCTAATTTGCACGACTTGTACACAATATATATATATATATATATATATATATATATAGTCATTTGGTATAAGCTTGGTATAATTCATTTGAATCACACAAAATAACTTTAAAACCACCCCTACAATCTCACAAACCCACAAATTTACCAAATGTGCCATGTTCCAAGGTTTGCATTCTCTGATTAAAACATCTACACTATATATATAGCGGACTTTCTTATGATACAAAAAGATCAAGAAAAAAAAAAAAAAAGAAAGTATGGAGGAGGAGACAAGCATGTTTTATTACATGTGGCTGCTGAGATGCAACAAAAGCTTGGGGGGTACTATTATAATGATTCACCTTTTCTTTTTTCTTTATTTTCCCTTTCTGAGCCTACCCTACATCCGCTGTCTGGGGCTTATGGTAAATAAATGGCCCACAAGTAAGGAAAAGCTAGCTATATTATATGTACATTAATTAAGGAGAGCATCATAAATTATGGAAGAAAATTTAGAGTTAGCTAGAGTGGGTTGCTTCAGCAGTGTCACATCCAGTTTACTGGTCTCTCGGTTTAATTCTTGTAGGTGCAAGGGATTAATGTAAGTTGTTCAAAGAAAAGAAATTACTTAAATACTTTATCATGACAATGTATTAAAAAAAATGGACTTAGCACAACTTACAATATATAATGATGTGATGGTTGTAGGTTAAGTAAAAAGTGATGCAAGCCTCAAAAATACACAAAACTTCACTGCCATTTTTTAAAATTCCAGTCAACCCATCACATTGGCATCCTATTTACGGTTCTCACTCCATTCAACTTACAAATGTGCTCCTCAACGTTATGCATATTCTTCTATGTAAAAATTTATTTTCTTTTATTTTTATTCCTCATTTATTTAAATAGATCTTGACACATATTTGGTACATCATTCAATTCATTCTATTTATTTTATATTTTTAGCTATAATATCAAGGTTTTAGTTAAATATCAACTTATTTTATAATATTTGATAACTCTACTTAATTGATATTTAAATATCAAATTTAAAGTTTTATTTGTCAATACTCACTTTATTTTATATTTTAGAGTATGAATAATTCTACACCCAAAATTCTATTAAATTATCAAGGTCACCATAATTTCCTCCAATTTCTATTTTCTTAAATACTTAAATTTTTCTCAAAAATCTTGGGTGTTATAGGTACTGAGTGACTCATTTTAACAATGGATTGCTCCTGCCAAGTTAAAGGCTAAAACAAAAGAAAGGTGACACGCACTGACACCAAATGAAATTCTTTGTGTCACAACTATTAGATAATAAAAACAAGTATAGCAGAGGAATCAGTTTGTGCGAGAAGACAAGAACACACAACAATTGGTTACGCAGTTCAGCCTTCAAGCCTACATCTGCGAGGCCTTGCCTTAATCAAGAGATTTCACTATAGTTTGAAAAGTACACTACTTCTCAGCAAGTTCCATACTTACAACAATAGACTCCAAACTAAAATCTCACCAATAAGCTTTGAGCAGAATGCTTGCCAAACTCTGTAGACTAACATCCAGCATCAATTGATAACTGTTCTAGTCTGTTCAGAGAACACAAACAAAGATTGCAGCAATCTCTCAAACTTGATCACTCAACCAAAAGTACAATATTCGAAATACTTAATACAAGATAATAGAAGCGTAATAACTTGAAATCATTGTTGCCCTGAGTGATGATCAACGCTACGATGTATCCCAGAATAAATACACAGTGATTCGAAGGCTTTCCATAGTAATTAGTGATTCTGGGAGATTTCTGGGCAGACTGTGCGATGCTTTGTGACATGATACTGTTAACATAGATTGTAGGAGAGATAGATTTCCAAAAATCTATTTCTTCCAGAAACTAGCGATAGCCTTCTAATTCTGATTCTTTCTAATAACAGCGGAACCCATCTGATCTTTTTGATTCCCTATGATTACAAGCAATCCATTATTTCTAATTGATCATAAAATTCCATAGCATAATTTATAGGTTATGGAAGAAAAATTGTTGGCTGAAAGGAAATCGTTCCCTAAGATCGAAAGCTTTCTGAAATCTGTGATAAACGATTATAGTAAATAGCGAAGTAATAAGAAGTACGTCTTTTTCGAAATAGAAATAATCTAGATTTTGAAATGCCAATGGTTCATTTGTTTCCAAATGAACAATATTCTGTTTTTCCTAAATATTCTAGATTTCCTAAATGTTCCATTTTTCCTAAATTCAATAGAGAATCTTTTGTTTCCAAATTAAGGAGCAGCGATATTTAATATGTAAAGGCAATCATGATAAGCGATATCTCCAGCACCAAACATGCTAATCAACGAATGCTCACGATTCCTAATAGTTGGGAAATGTGTGATGAAGTAATACAAATGGAAGTGGATTGAATTTACTTGATTTACATTAATAAAAGTTTATGCTTATGTTAAATGAGTTATATGGGTGATGTCGGGACCCCTTCCCTAGGATGAAGGGCGAACCGACCGGCACAGTGTCCCAACAAACCTACTCGCAAGCCGAGCTTGCCAAGACACTGTTAAGCCTCAATCTTACTACCTACATCACACACTATCAGAGTAATCATAAGTAATGCAGAAGAATTTAACATATGAACACCAA
>JAJIYU010019021.1:0-10989 GCA_030144865.1 Tinospora cordifolia
TGTGCCAACCCACCATTTGCACCCAAAATTTCTTAAAATCTTTGAAATTAATTTATTCAACTTATTTTATTTATTTTAAATTTTTTGACAAAATTCTGGGGTATTACAGATGCTAAAGGCGGATCCAAACACTAACCTCAAAGAAGTGAACTTGGAGGAATTCAAAAAAGTGTTCTATGAAAATTTCTTCCCAAAAGCTACACTGAGAAAGATGTAGTCAAATTTTGTTAGGCTAAACCCGAGAAACATGACGGTGGCTGAATATGAGATGAAATTTACTAAACTAGCCAAATTTTCACCTAAGTTGATCCCGAAGAAGAAAATGAAGGCCAATTGATTTGCAGGGGGTTCCAATATCGAGATTCAAAAGCTGATACTGCTACTGGGCCTAAAGACGTATAGAGACGTCATAAAAAGGGTATTAATATTGGAGTAGGAACTCAATCTTGAATAGAAATTGAAGAATAAAAACAAAGACTACCAAGGAGCTCAGAAAAAATAGAACAAGAATGGTGAGAAGGCACCTCAGACTCAACAACAAGTGCAGCCTAAGGAAGAACCGAAAGAATATGCAAAGAGACTAGGGTTGTGTTACCTGTGCTGGCACAAAGGTCACATAGCTAGGAATTTCCCTATAGCACTAGCTTAGATTCCTCAATAGCCACAGAATAATCAGGGAAGAGGACATAGTGGTGGTCCTTAGGGCAGACAACAACAACAAAATGTTAACCAAGGGCAAAATTAGGGCCATGGTTAGAACCAAGCCGGAGTTTTTGCTGTTGTCGATGTTCAAGAAGATCAAGTCCCTCTGTGGAAGGTACATTCCTGTTGTTTAATGTTGCTGTGAAATTGTTATTTGATCTGGGTGTTACGAAATCTTTTGTTGCTGAGAAACTAGCAAATAGGTTGCAACTAATAACAAAAACTTTTCCCATGACTTTGAATGTATCCACATCCATAAGGACCACTGTTACCTCAAAAAGAATGTGTAGTTGTGACCTAAGGTTAGGGGATAAAGTAATCTCAATAGACCTTCGTATACTACAATTTTATGGATATTATGTGATATTAGGGATGGACTAGTTAAACCAGTATCAGGCATAGATAGAGATTGTCCAAGGAGGCGAGTGACCATAACATTACCTTCAGAGAAAACCTATATAATCAATGACAATATGCAATGATTACCTAGAAGCCCGATGAAAGCCATGTTAAATTACTTGTAGTAGAAAGATGAGTTCGAGAAACTCTCTAAGGAGGACCCTATAGAGCAAAGAGTAATCTAGGACTTAGAAGTGGTTAGGGAATATGAAGAGGTGTGTCGGGACCCCTTTTCCAGGGTGAAGAGTGAACCGATCGGCACAGTGCCTTGACAAACCCACTTGCAAGTCGAGCTTGCCAAAACACTATTAAGCCTCCTTCACACTCTATGCACAACATCATCAAAGTAATAACAAGATATGCGAAAGTCACTAAAACAAATAATTGCGCAAAAAAAAATTAGTTAAACAAAAATTTACTAACAGTAGCAAAAATATCAAAGTCAAAATATCTACAATGTTTTTCTCACTTCCTATATGTCATATTAACTTTCAAAATAGTAAACCCTGTGAAGAAACCTACCAAAATAAAAGATATGCGCACTACACGATGATCACTTTCTTGCCTTTATCTGCAGTAGAAGAACCTAAAATGTTAGAGTAGTGAGTCAAGTTGTCCACAGTGGCTTAGTAAGTAATGCAGTCTAATCTATAACTTAAAACATGAATGCTATAAAACAATGTCATGTATGCATTTACAATAATAATAATGTGAATAAATGCAACAGTTAACAAATGTTAAATCCACAATGCAGTCACGTACCCTCCATTTTGAAAATGGTTTTAATGTTGAAAACACATGTTGAAGGTCTCAATAGCCTATAAGGCAATAATAAATCTACTCGAGCGAGTGCACCCGAAAATTAAGCGTATTCTCATATCATATCATAGGGATCCACTAGCTCATTCCTCATGTATGGCAGCCTCAGATCCTCAATAAGGGAGCCAATTAATAGACCTACACAAACATACCCCCAAGTACGATGGCTTCTAGTCATCAATGTTCTTCCACATCTAATATGTTAACCCACACCATCAGACGTTGAGATTCGGTGCACATATCCATTTAAAAAACCCATTTAAAGATTGTAAATACATTGCAATATATAATAACATTGTACTTATGAATAGAATAAATAGTTAAGTGATAAATTAGAAAACACTATTCATAAGGATGTTCAACTCTTAGTGCTCCTATCGTAATCGGTCGCGTCCTGCTAATATTTGATCCTACATTATCAACGAGGTTTAATTAATATCTATGTGAAATTTGGCTCAAATCTAACTTTTTGATCCTTGGTCAATCAAAGGATTGACTCGGCCAATTATGATATATTTATTAATTTGGTCAATACCATCAACTCTGCCTAAACCTAACACTCATTGACTTGTTTGATCAATCGGGTCAATGTGGTTAATAAGGTTAATCGATGCAATTAAGCCCTTAATATTGAACCGAAATATCAACACCCCACATCATCGACACGTGTCCACTTTTGGGATACATGTAACAACCTAGGCCCACTAAATACCGATATTATCCCAAACTTAGCGACCATTGATTGGGTGTAGGGTTTTATTCTTGGCAAGACTTAGCCTGAGTCTCCCAAAAGCGCTCGATACTAGTAAGGCTCACAATTTCTCATTTAACTCAAGCATCGCTCTAGTGTCAGACCGATGTGGGATATTACAATCCACTCCCCTTGGAGCAATCCTGTCCTCAGGACTCACACCTCCGTCACACCTAGAGCGACTCTGATACCATTTGTAACAACTTGGCCCACTACTATCGATATTGTCCCCACTTTAGCCACCACTGACTAGGTTTAGGATTTTGTTCTTGGCAAGACTCGAACCTGAGTCTCCCAAAAGCACTTGGCACAATGCGACACCCTCGAATGCACATTTAGCCCAGGAATCCCCCTTGAGTTGGAATGATGTGGGATATTACAATCCACCCCCCTTGGGCCCACTACGTACCGATATTGTCCCCACCTTAGCCACCACTGACTGGTGTAGGGTTTTATTCTTGGCAAGACTCGAATTTGAGTCTCCCAAAAGCGTTCGGCACAATGAGACACCCTCAAATGCACATTTAGCCCAGGAATTCCCTGGAGCCAAACCAATGTAGGATATTACAATCCACTCCCCTTGGGAGCAATCTCGTCCTTGAGATTCACACCTATGGTACACACAGAGCAGCTCCTGTAATATCCCACATCGATCCGACACTAAAGCGATGTCTGGGTTAAATAAGCAATTGCGAGCCTTACTAATATCGAGCGCTTTTGAGAGACTCAGGTTCGAGTCTTGCCAAGAACAAAAACCTAAACCCAGTCAGTGGTGGCTAAGGTGGGGACAATATCGATACATGGTGGGATCAGGTTGTACAAATAGTATCAGAGCTACTCTAGGTGTGACGGAGGTGGGAGTCCTAAGGATAGGACTACTCCAATGGGAGTGGATTGTAATATCCTACATCGGTCCAACACTAAAGCTATGTCTGAGTTGAATAAGCAATTACGAGCCTTACTAGTGCTGAGCGTTTTTGGGAGACTCAGGTTGAAGTCGTGCCAAAAACAAAACCCTACACTCAGTCAGTGGTGGCTAAGATGGGGCAATATCGGTACGTAATGGGCCCAGGTTGTTACAATAACATAACCAATTATTTCATAAATTTGACGATCCTATACAGTAAATAAGAAAATTTTAATTATTTCATATGTTACGCATTTTTCCTTATAAGTATTTCATAATGTTATACAACATTTTATAATTATATATGTATATATAACATTATATAACATTTTTTATTATTTAATATTATATAACTTTATATAAATTTTTATTCATTAATCCTCAAATTACATAAATGCAAATTTAATATATCAATTAACCTCTAAAAATCTTAATTTCAGTTTCATTGAGTTCAGAATTTCATTCTAAACATTTCAATATCTGCCTACCCCCTATGTATCGACTTTCAATTACCATATAAATTCTTAGGGCCTACATGAGTACAAATAAAGTATATATCTATATTTTACTCGTAGTGAAATATAGATATAGTGAAATATAGTTTTGCGTCTCACACTAAACTATTACCTTTATTGAAAACAACACAAGGAAAATTGTAATTCATAACTTTTATAGTTATTTTGAATTGAAAAGAAGTAAAATGAACTTACCCAAAATGATGAATTTCCACAATGCATAGATTTTCTTTTCCCTTTTTTCTTCCTTTTCTTTTTCTCCTTCTTTTTTTTCTTTATTCTTTTTTCCCTTTACTTTCTTTTCTCCCTTTCTTCACTTAGATTTTCGATTGGCTTTCCCTTCTTAGATTTTCTTTTCTCTCCCGAATGAGAAATGGAGATAATGAATGAAGAGGAATGAGATGAGCAACTCATATATATATATGAAAAGATTTGGGGCGGGTCCCATGCCTTAATGTTCCTTCTCATTTTTGTCTTCCTCCTCACCATCCAATTATCCTCTCATTTATTGATTTAAATATTTTTTTGTCCCACTTCCAACTCATCCTTTAATTAATCTCTATATGTGTGTGTGTGTGTGTGTATTTTTACATGTGTGCAAAAATTAATATATTACATTAATTCATTTCATTTTTTTCAACTTAGCCCCCACTAAATAATTATTATCATTATTTATTTATTTTATTTTTCATTTAATACACTCATTAATTAATACAATTGTCATAAAATCATATATTTTCACTTATAATTCATTAATTCAAACATGAAAATACATGTCAAACCCGTTGACTCAATGTCCAAAAATACGAGTCGTTACAAGGTGTTCCCAGATGACTTACCTGGACTACCATCTGCTAAAGAAGTAGAGTTCAAGATTGAACTTCATCCTAGAACCAATAGAGCTAATCGAGTTAAAAACTCAGCTATACGAACTCCGAGAGAAAGGATTCATCAAGCCAAATGAATCACCATGGGAGCTCCGCCACTATTCATGAATAAGAAAGATGGGTCTATGAGACTATGTGTTGACTATCAAAAATTGAATCAAGCAATAGTAAAAAACAAATACCCCCTACCAAGGATTGATGACCTAGTCGATCAATTGAGAGGAGCCACTCATTTCTCAAATATTGATCTTAGGTCAAGATATCACCAATTAAGAATCTGAGAGTTAGACAAACACAAGACGGCCTTCAGGACATGGTATAGACAATTTCAGTTCACATTGATGCCCTTTGGTTTGACCAATGCTCCAGCAGCGTTTATGGATTTGATGAATCGAGTGTTTCGACAATACCTCGACCAGTTTGTGGTAGTATTCGTAGATAACATCCCGATCTACTCTAAATCAAAAGTTGAGCACTTAGAACACTTGAAGATGGTCATGTTCAGCAAGTGTGAGTTCTGTATGAAAATAGTAAAGTTCCTCAACCATGTAGCAAAAGACATCTCTATAGATCTAGAGAAGATGGAAGTTGTCATGGACTGGAAATAACCAAAGACAGTTACAAAGATCAAAAGTCTCTTAGGCCTAGCTGGGCATTACCAAAGATTCATCCAAGATTTCTCCAAGTTGGCTGAACCCATGACTTGGAGCTAGCAGCCATTGTGTTTGCACTAAAGTTTTGGAGACATTACTTCTATGGTGAGAAGTATGATCTATTTTCAGACCACAAGAGTTTGAAGTACATCTATACCTAGAAGGAGTTGAACCTTAGGCAGCGAAGATGGATGGAGTTCCTTCTTAAAGAATATCATTTCTAACTACACTACTATCCGAGAAAAGCCAATGTATCGATTGATGCCTTGAGTAGGAAGTTCAAAAAATAGCAGGAGGAAAAGGGTCAAATGTACCAGTTGATTCAGGACTTTAACCTAGGGGTGACTACATCAAATGAGAAGCAAGCATATCTGTACAACATAACTTGTCAATTGAATCTTCTATATCAAATCAGGGATGAACAAAAGCAAGAACAATGGCTCACAAGCTTGATAGAAGGAGTTGAACAGGTTAAGCACACTAACTTCAGGTTAGATGCTGAGAATACCCTAGGGCTCGGAGATAGAATTTGTGTGCCTCAAAATGGACAGAGTAAGAAATCTATACTAAACGAAGCCCATCAGACCAAGTATACAATAAATCCTAGTGGTGGAAAGATGTATCAAAACCTCCATAAGACCTACTAGTTGCGAGGAATGAAAAGAGATGTGGCTAAGTATGTCTCTAAGTACTTAACCTATCAACAGATGAATGCAGAACATTGAAAGCCCTCTAGAATGTTACAACTACTCCCAGTCCCCAAATGGAAGTGGGATAACATTGTCATAGACCTTTTTATCAGATTACCTTGAAACCAAAAAGGAGAAGATACTATATGGGTGATTGTGGATCATCTCACTAAAGTGGCTCATTTCTTACTAGTTGGATCAATAGACCAAGTTAGTCAGTTGAGAGAACTCTATGTAAAGGAGATGGTTATATGTCATGATGTGCATAAAACGATTGTATCTTACAAAGACTCTCAATTTACATCACAATTCTGGCAGAGTTTGCAAAAGAGGTTGGGCAACAAATTCATCATGGGCACCGCTTTTCATCCTCAAACTGATGGTCAGTCTAAGTGTAACACCCCAACCCCCGCATCTTTTAAGCAGTGTACACTTGCCACCGTTCTCTTGACAGTGGACTTCACGAAACAGCGGGTCAGGCCGGTGCTACATTACAAGCAACACACACTTGTTCTTTTCTTTTCATTATCTCCTACCTTTGTATAAAATTCAAGAATACAAAATTTTCAATAAAATCAAGGCAAATTAAAAGTGATAAAGAAATTCAAACTATTTTATTCATAATAGAAATTGAAAGCACTAAACTCTTCAAAAAGAATTAATGGTTACAGCGGAAGTCTTCAAAATACTTTTCAATAGAAAAGCATAAAAACTTTGGGCAACATGCCCTAAAAATTCTAAAAAATATAATACTGTAGAAACTTTCTAAAAAACTATCTATATTCAACTGCTCCATTGGTTCATATTCCTAAAAATAAGAAAGGAAGGACTTAGCATATAGCCCAGTGGATCCTTTTCGAACAAGCATCTTTCATATTCAAACTCATAACACAATCATAATTCAAACATTTACAATCATTAAGCGTTTCAAACAACAATTTGTTTAAGTCGAATCTCAAACCAAAAGGGCCTTTAATCCCTTGATGTTTTTTGTAATAACCCAAAATTTTGTCAAATAATTAAAGATAAATAAGTTTAAGGAAATTAAATGAAATAAGTCAAGTGAAAATAATTTTGAAGATTTTAAGAAATTTTTTAGTATAAATTGTGGGTTGGCACATGAAAAATAAAATATATTGGAGATATAATATAAATTAAGCAAATAAGACTTTAATTTGATAATTAAATAAAAATTTCAAATTAGTAGAATTAATTATGAAATTTAAAGAGTTGCTTAATAAATAAATAGAAATAAAGTATATATACACATATAGGTTAATATGTGTATGAATAAGGTGTGTGTTAGCATAATAAATGTTAATACTACATATTATAGGAATATGTACATAGAAAAATTTATATAATTAAATAAAAATGTAGTATACGTGTATTTATTTTATAATTACGTAAATTATTATCTAAAAATAAAATATGAAATAAATAAAAATACATTAAAATAGAAAATGTAGATTATTATTGACATTAAATATATTAAAGAAATAGAAAAATATATAATAAAAGCAATATTAAATAATTAGAAAGGAAAAAATATTAGTAAATCCCTAAAATAGCATGATTTAAGTAAAAATCAATGTTTACATAAATTAGAAACTGAAATTGGGTTGATAATTCACAATTTTCGGATAAAAAAAACCTTAGAAAGTGATTTTGCAAATAGAAACGCATCCAATGGTTGTTGACTGTTAATCTGAATCCAATCTTGCGATCCAACGGTCGTAAGACAAACCGCACAGAACACCCTGGAACACCGAATCACCACAGATCGAACAGTCTGAAATCAACAAGTTCAATCCAATGGCCCATATTAGAGATATCTCTGATCGATCACTTCACTCGAGGTCCATCAGACGATTCAGATTGAGGTGCTCTGAGATGATCGCAAGCGAGTACTCCGATCGAGGCAAATCGGACGGACAGAAACAATCGAAGACAATTGGATGACCAGAATGAGTTTCGTTAATCGCGATATGCGTGTCTCGAGGATGATCGGAGGGCTCGGATTGGATTCGTTATCGGTCGATCGCGAATGACACTGTGCTTGAGGTTGATCAACGGTCCACAGCGAATTCGTTAATCTTAATCGCGATTCAGTACTGTGCTCGAGGTTGATCAACGATCCACGTCGAATTCGTTAATCTCGATCACGAATGATGCTGCGTTCAAGACTCATCTAACGATCCACGATTGAGGCACCTTGATAAATGCGTTGATCGAGGATATCTAACGGTCAGGAACCGAGACGATGATTGCGACCTGATGCTGCGATCGAGGATTATCAACGTGCCAAATTAAATGCTCCAAAATCAAATCGAGAAATTAACGAAAAATCCTAAAAATTCAATTAAATACTTAAAAAAATCTGAAAAATTAGTTTCTAAATTACCAAAAATTTTCAAAAAATTACTTACTAATCTCCTATGCTTGGGGGACAGGAAATTTTGAAGAATTGGCAAGTTTTCTACAAGATAACACCCCAAACTTGTCATTCTCCACTCTTTTGAACTCTATATAAACACCCCCATGCTCACAATTCATCTCATCCCAAGAAACAAGAGTTGAATTGTCATCTTGTTCTCTAAGCCCTCTTCTTGGCTCCCCCTCTCACCTTTTTTTCCCTTTTGTGTGTGAAAAGTTCATTGGTTTGGAAATTGGTTTTGGGTGATTTTCTTGGTGATTGAGCTTTGGGAACCATTGCTTCAACTTTGCGGAGAAAGCAACACAAGGTGAAAGTGATTTCTCTTACACCCATTTTTCTTATTCAAAGTTCTAGCATGTTCATTGTGTGTATGGTTTTAAAATCAAAAGATTTTCAGTTCTAGCATTCTAAAATAATTTTCAGTTTAGATTTGATTCATATTTGAATTTATGCATACATATTAATCATGTCATGTCAAGTATCATGTTTAGGTTTTATTTCAATATGTGATGCATGATTTTGAGTGTTCCATGAGTGAGTTTTCAGTTTGATTATATGCTAAATGTATTTATTTTAGTCTCATGTTCTAAAATTTATTTTATGATTCTAGAATATGTGATTTAACAAAGATGATGGTGATAATAGCATACATGTGGGTTGCTATGGATGTTCTTTTCATATGATTAGTTCATATGGTTTTAAGACCAAAGTACTTGGTTGGTGGGTAATGTCCCTTGAAATCCAAAAGTCCAATAAAATTGGCTAAGAAAAGCCACATTTCACTCTAAGAAGGTACTTTGTCTAGAACATCAAGGGCTTCAAAAACTATTTTGGTCTAAATTACAACTTTAAATAATTGGTTGTTTGAAACGCCTAATGTATGCAAGTGTTTGAATTATGGATGTGCTATTGTTTTGAGTTTAAAAATGGTTGTTTGATAAAGATCCACTGAGCTATGTGTTCACCCCTTCCTCTCTTATTTTTCAGGAAATTAAATAGTTTTGTTTTAGCAAGTTTTCGTTTTCTTGAAAGTTTCCTTTTAATGTAAGGGCATGTTGCCCAATTTTGATTAAGACTTTCGCTGAAAGTTAGTATTTTTATTTTGAAATTATGAGTCTCTTTGATCAACAATGTACTAGTTTACATTACAAAGTTATGTACTTTTTTATTAATAAAGAAGTTGAATTTTCTTTCCTTTTAATTGCCTTGATTTTATTAAATGTGAATTTATACTATTAAGTTTATTCTAAAGCATGAGGTATTGAAAAATAGAAAGTCAAGTGTGTGTCACTTGTAAAGTAACATGACCCAACCCGCCAATTGGTTAAGTCCACCGTCAAAATAATGGTGGTATGTCCAAAACTCAAAGAATGTGGGGGTTGGGGTGTTACATTCTTAACTAAGTAAATAGGGTCCACTCGGCATCAACCCATTAGTGGCACATGTCGGTATCAACCCGTTACACATGGTTACCCACCAGTGGTACACGACCCTCAAGTACTTAGGTCTAAAAACCATATGACCTAACTCATATAAAAAGAACATCCATAGTGTCACCATGACCACTATGATGGTACGTGGTTATTATCTCCATCGTCTTTGATTGATTCTCATATCATGATCTCATCAAATAAATTTTAGAATACGAAATCAAACAAAAATTCAAAATACACACAGTCAATTCGTGAAATACTCATAAAACATGCATCATACTTTAACTTAAAAGCCTAAGCATGATACTAACATGGCATGGATGATATGATTGTTCAAACATGAATCAAAACTAAAATACTGAAATAAACATTTAAAATTATAGAACTGAAGTTGAAAATCTTTTAATTCAGTGAAAAACACACAAACAATGAGCATGTCATGAATTTAAATAAGAACAGAAGGGAGTTTTAGAAATTACTTCCACCTTGTGACGCTTTCTTTCAAAATTTCGACAGCAATTCCCCCACGTACTAATGCCAATGAAGATCACCCAATTTAATTCCCCAATTCGAGAGCTTCTCACACACACAAGAAGGGAAAGATGGGAAAAGGTGCCAAGAAGAAGGCTTTGAGAAAACAAGATGAGCATTCAACTCTTATTTTTCGGAATAAATGAAATTATGAGTGTAATACCCCAGAATTTTGTCAAATAATTAAATAAATTAATTTCAAAATTCTTTTGGGTGCAAATTGTGGGATAACACATGAAAAATAAAATAAATTAGAGTTATAGTGA
>JAJIYU010019022.1:0-10947 GCA_030144865.1 Tinospora cordifolia
TGATAACATATTATAAACCTAATTAAAACTAATTAAAAAAATGCTAAAAAAAATAAATCTTAAGACCATTAGAAAAAAGGAAGAAATTTTAAAGAGACTTGTCCATGCAATACAAAACCCTTCTATATAAATTCTTAATATAAAAAGGTTAAATAGAACATAATTAACAATATTTAAATAATTTTATTAATTTAAATATTATAAAATACCACCAAATATTGGGAGGTTGTATAATGTATTCAATAAAATTATTTATCACAAGAATATTCATGTTGGATTTTTTGGGGTTCAAATTATCTTTGGTTTAGTTCCTCAGCTGAATGTTGAGATGAAACTGATTACTTTTCCAAAGGTCTACCCAGCGCTGGGAATCTGAAAAGAATTTATTAGTACATGAACCAGGGTTCCAGTTGAGGCAGCAAAATCCCTAGTTTTTTTTGTCCTTCAGGTCTAAAAATTGCATGGATGAAATGTCGCTGGCACATTTCGTTACAGACTACTTAACTTCAAGCCTTAAAGCAAACAATTTAGGATGTAGATCTGGACTATTTGAATTTGAGGTAAGAACGTCATAAGAAAAGGCAATTTTTTTTATATGATTAACAAACCAAAACAAAATTTGGAACGTGGTCCTCATAATTTCCACCTAATTCACTTCCACTGCTTTTTTACATGAACAGATGAGACAACTTATCCGCACCTCTTTAATTCTCAACACTCACCCCCTAGCAGCAGTGAACCAAAATCACATGCACAGAAAAGGCTATTGTTCCCCACAAATCATTAAAATTTAAAGATGCTCCCTAACTGCAATAACGAGTTCACACCACATGAATTTCTAAACCTCCGCCTAAGATTTGTATTTTTCATCTATCCCCCAATGTTTCTGTTTGTTTCTCCAATACTACACAAAAAATGGCAGCTCATTGAAGACGAGCCTAGTTTTTCTATGCTGGACAACCAAAATGCAGTCCCTTTCCATGTACACTTTTAACTGAGGTGCTGCGAAGTTGGCTAGATTTGTATGATATATACTTACATCAGAAATTTTCGAGAGATAAAATACTTTATCAGCTTTCCGTGGTTTGATAACTTGTCCGATGGGAAGAAAGGAGGGACTTCTGTAGCATAGACGTGCCCTTAAAAGAGGTCATTGGGTAGTCCTTCCGGTACATGCTTAGCTGCAGTACAAGTGTTGCAAATTTAGTCTGAGTGTGGAAATGTAAAGAGGTACATAGGTAGATACGCTTCATGCTCACCTGGTCATCACTCATAATCTTGAAGTCAAATTTATCAGTCCATATAGCTTTGGCTTCATCAGCAGCTGGCAGGACAAGATTCTTCACCTTCAAGGATCCCAAAAATCTCTCAAGACAGGAAAACAATGATGTGAAGTAACCCTGCAAAAAATAAAAATAAAAGCACAGAACACAATTATGATTTGCAATAATAAGAAAACATTTTAAATTAAAAAAAATACAGGCATGAAAGGACATAAAATCCAAAACCAGTGAAGGAATTGATCCTGAAAGGACGATACTGCAGATCATGAGAAAGCTCGATAATGACAACATTTGTTATTATTTCCTCCCTCTTCCATGTTCTAGAATTTTCCTCAAAATACTCAACCACAAAGCATTAGGAAAAGGCAACAAAATAGCATTTGTGTAAAATGGTACAGAAAATACTATAGATAGCAAGACCCCAATGATTAGAAGGAATGAATGGCTCCTTCCAAATTAGGCACTGAAGCTTCTCCAGGTAATTACCTAATTATTGAAATCTAAACAAGTTCCTTTATAAGGAAATTAATTCAAGTATACTACAAAAGATAGACTTTTCCCCCAAAGAGAAGGGAGAAACCGTCTTAATGTTGAGTCATTCAGGTACAAAATTTCTTACTGTTCTTCACCAAAAACCTCAATGGCTTCTATTTGCTAACAACAAAACCAAGTGCATGACAGGATACATATACATGCAAGAATGGGTACCACAAATGGGTACAGCAAATGAAGTAGCCTGACCTGTCCTTGGTAGTCACTGCTTGTTGCAACTAAAGGAAGCTCTGCTAATTCATTTCCGAAAATGCGAAGAATTCCAGCAGAAACAACAGAGGAGCTGCACGAAAAGAAGAGTGCAAGTGAGTTGGGATCCTTGCAGTCTGCTAACATTTAGATACACCAACTAAAGAAATGATTATATTACTTCACTGTTAGCACTGCACAATACATCCCTTCAAATTCTTGGCCTCTTGAATTCCTCCTGCAAAAGTTATACACAAGATGATACACTTTGATCAAAGTGCCACATCTTGGATGGCAGTCAAGAAAAAATGATCAAAGGAAAGATTTTTGCTCACCCATACACCATGGATGGGATAAGATCACGCTTCGTTGTTGAGTCAACTATTGGGTCAAAGCATTTCTGTGAAACGTTCATGGGACAGATCAACAACATGCAATATGTGCATTTAAGTTTGTTTCAAAACCAGAAATTCATCGTAACAAACACAATAAAATCACAATAAATTGAACAAATTTAGAAAGAAGAAACAAATGGCGAAGTCCTAATATTCAAATAGCGCACAGAATAGTTGATCATGTTTTGAACATTATAGAGCAATAATCATGAGAAGTAATAGCAAGGGAGTTGGAGCACAAGCTGAATTACTGGTAGGCTGCTTGAGTGCAATGGCAAGAGGTAGGGGAGCCAATCATAACATCAAAAGCTTCACATAAAGGTGGATGTGACACTATTTCAGTGAAATTATGACACTAGGACTACCACCATTGTCCACCAGGATGGGAATACAACTAATTTACAGGAGAGCCAACGAAAGTCGAAATACCACTGTTGCACATGAATGCCACATGGGTAGGTAGAAACTATTGTGTTCTAACTGGACTCAGCAGATTAATCTCTAAAACTCCACTGGCAATCAAACAGAAATTTTTACACAATTGATTTCAGAGGAAATGACAACTATTTCTGCTCGCATCATGAAAAACTCAAGAACATCTGAAAGTAATAGCTCAATGCAGCGTTGACACATACATGGAAAATAGAAACTGCCTTGGAAAGTAATGATTTAATCTCAGTAGAAGCTATTTTCCCCCTCAGAAGCTGCCATCTTATATCAATGTCTGCATCATTACCCAAACATTTAGCCTGTTGCTTCTTTTTTATAGCACTTGCAATAGAGTCTGGAAGCTTCACTGATCCACAAACAATCATCTTGTGCACAGCAGAATGGATCCTCCTGCAAATGGCACTACAAAACCACTTTCCTTTCGGCAATTCCTGTTACATAAATGCTATTGACTTTCATTACATAAGCACAAATGACAACAGCTTCACAGATACCAACACAAACTAATAGATGGAAATTAAGTAAAATATAGATTTCACACCTTTAGATTTGCCATTTTGTGATCCTTTAAACAGCCAACATGAAATTCTTTCTCACACTGACATTGAAAATAATAATTGAATTATGAACTATTTAAAATTTAACGAAGTGTGAATTCTATGGCCCATGCTCTCCACGTACTGCAAAGTTTGATAGCAACAAGGCAGGAGATACTATAAAACCAGTAGAAAGGAAAGAGGAAAAAACCTGGTCACAAAGTATAACTGTTTGTGGACCAAATCCTGATTTGCTGAACCCAGTGCATCTACATTTTGAACAAGATTAAGAAATAATACCGCCCCAAACAAAAAAAAAAAAAAAAAAAAAACAGTTTAAGATAGAAGTTCTTGAAAGAAGTGCTATATGTGGAATAATAACTAGAGTGGGATGTATTATGCAGGATAATTGTCCATAAAAAAAGCATGAAAACACAGTTCGGTTTAATTTTTGTGACAATCTGTAATTATCACACAGTTCAAAATAATATCCTGAACCCTACCTGCATAATGAGCACCCACCAACTTCAGTCTCTGCTGTTTGAACAATTCGGATGCATCGATTGGATATCTGTTCTATGGGATCAACTCCTAAAACCCTCCCGGCTGCCACTGCATTCTGATTATTCATGCAGTTTTTTTCTCTTTCAAACATATTTTGGCAATAATGACAATACCAATCACCCCGCGGAATGCTTGTTTCACCCACACAATCTGAACCAGTAATAGCCAAAAAGGATTAATTCTGGTAGCACAGTGAGACTGTTAGAGATCTCTCAAGAGTTCAAAGCCAAAAACATGATGTGCATTTTTTGTCCACTGATATACTAGCAAGGCATATGGACTAAATCATTGCTTAATGGGATTGATTTATGCACCACAAAATTACATAGACCAACGATGAGGAAGAGGTTGAGGAAGAGAACTGATCAATTGAAAGCATCAAAGCACAACTCAGTCACATGGAAAAATCTAAACTTAGAAAAGATTAAACAAATAGTCAACAAAGCAATGCTACCCAAACACTTGATTTAGCTCAACATGCCCATGTCTAAGACTTTAAATTTTGGAATACTCTCCTATGTAGATTCTCGAATGTTAAAAGAGAAAACATAGAAGAAGATAATGACTGATAGGCAAAATTCATGCAGGTGGAAGAACAAAAATGGCAATCAATTGGTGAAAAAGAAAAGAAAAAAAAAACATATAATATAAGTCAAGTCCCCATGTCTCAGAATTTGAATATGAAAAGACTCATACCTTTAGATATATATATCCATAACTCATACATTCCAGATAATATAACGGGAAACTAAAAAACAAAATATACAGCTGTCAGACAGATGAGAAACCATGAAAATAGTAGGAGAACATCATAAAGAAAACCGCATACGATGGATGAATAAGTTAAAGCAGAGATCACACATTGACACCAAAATTAGAAAGCTGAATAGATTAAAGAAAAGATCATGTATTGATACCAAAATTACAAAAGCTGAATACAAATAGCCATGTTTCAGAAAAAAGGTCACAAGAGATCACTTTAATAACAATATAGAACCCTCTTAATCAAAACCAAAATCATAAAGGTCCTCATAAATGAGAAGCATGACATGAATAATGTAGACTTGAGACCAAGCCAAGACATATAAGACAGATGGAAGCTGCCAATAAGATTAATTTCTTGGAAATGTTCGTGCGCACGACCCCCGTTCTCACCCCCAAAAAAACCAAGGATTATTCATATCATAAGCACCGAAGTTTTATTGTGTAAGTACTCCGTCTAGAACCAAATCTTGCCAAAAGTATTTTCTTCTGACCAAATGTTGCAACACATTTGAAAACACAGGCAATTGTAACTGCAGTCATATAATTGCAGAATCGTACCCAGTCCAGTTATTAATCTCCGGAGATTTCTCCACTAGATACTCTTGTTAATAAAAAAGTGAAAAAAAAAAAAAGAAAAGAAAGCGATCTATAAAAGACCAGCATCTGGCCAGACGGAGATAACATATTCCATATCCAAATCAGTGGAACCACTCAGCATAAATATCCTGGCTTCTGTAAGAAAATAAAAATTAAAGTGCTGGTAGAATATTTATATATCCTAAACATAGCAGGCTGACCAATACAAAAGCAAAACATTTGATGATTTAGAAGAATTGGATTCTTTTTTTTTTTTTTTTCTTTTGGGGCTTCAGCACGACCAACATATTTAATAAACTGAGGCCAATCTTCATATTTTCTTCTACTGTTTTAAATGTCCTTCATCTTTGTCAATCTTAAGCTAGCATTCAATTGGATTTTATTTTACATTCCCTTCACCAATGATATCAGTTCTTGAAGAAGAAAATAAGCACAAAATATTAATTATTAATAGGAGAGTATATTCACCTCTGTGAAACGCCCTTGGGCATCCATCACAAAGTAACAAATTTCCATAGTCTGCACAGATGCTACAAAGGTCATCATTGTCATTGACTGAGAATTTCCTGCCCTTAGATAGAGATATTGACAACTCATGAAGTGACACTCCATTTGAAGTGTAAATGTGTAGGTAACTGGAAAGCATAGACAATGCCCCAATGAAACATTGAATAAAGTCAGTAATTCAGACTTGAAAGTCATGTGCAGAAATTTTCAAACAATAACTCACGGTTTCCGACGTGGAGCATATCCAGCATGAGCTTCAAACTGTGAGGGACTGATCTGCTCAAAAGGATAAGGGAGAAAAATGGTCAGCATATTTACGACGGAAAGCTTGGGAAGTCATTAAATTACCTCAGTCTCACAGCAACGACAGAATATTCCAGACCCCTTTTTGTAACCCTCGAGCACTTTCTGTTCATTGAAATTAATTTTTAATCAAAAAAAGATTAATAAAAATCATCAAAATAATATCACTTGCATCCTCCATTGCAACAACCTGTCCACGTGCATAGTATGCTAGTTCAGTTCCATCAGGTAAGTTTCCATCCTCAAAGACCAACTTATGCAATCGTAAATCCCTTAAGAAAAGAGAAACAAATAAGTAGAGGTATCATGGTTAACTGACTTGCTTAAATTACTAGGAAAAAAAAAATCTAGATACAACCTAAATTACTAGTGCCATACCCTGGCACTGAGATACAAAGTTAAATTAGGAACAAATACTATTACTAACTTTTTTGTAAGCTTTCCCTCAGACTTCTTCCGTTTTGGTGAGATACACTTTAATTTACTGTCTGAAAATATTGGATGCCTGCAGTAGCTTGTGTATCAGGTACAATGTGAGAAACAAATACGTTGGGCACATTACTAGTGATGTTGAGCATGAAGTGTGAGAAACAAATAATTCAACCAACAAGGTAATTCAACAACCAACATGTTTAAAATTCATTTGCACAACTACACCTTAGACACCCACCAATCAAATTGACTTCTGGTAAAGCAAGTGAATTTGGACCCTCACTAGGCAAAACAAGTGAAATTAGACTCCCTGAAAATTTTAACTAATTCAATTAAAACCAACGTCAATGTGATGTTGAGATTGTATATCCACAGATTATGTTGGCAAAACAAATGCATCAACTAGGGACTATAAATTTTACATTTCAGTAAATTATTAGTTAAGCAGTACATGACAGAAGGAATTCTTCAAGTTCATTTTTTGACGTTTTAATAAAAAGAAAAGCATTTAGGTTATAAGATCCCATGGCTAGAATTACTAACCAAAATAATTCATACAACATAGACGTATAAAATCAATAGACAGGAGAAATAACCAATTGATGTATCAAAATTTACACGAATGAACATAACCAGACAGCAAAGTAACTTGAAGCCAAAGAACGATGTCAGAGTTCAGCCTGATCACAAATTGTCCAATCTAAACATGTTTGCAAACTGCTCTATACTCTTTTTTTAACCAAGTTACTACACATATTATAGTTAAATAATATCACTTACAATTTGCAGGACATGCTAAAGATAAAAGTAGTTTGCATATTTATATTTTATTCACTCTCAGGAAAAATCTTCGACCTCAGATATGGTAAACACTCAGTATATTCAAGATTATTATAGTTCAGTGTCCCATGTATTGGAACCTAACTCATGTATGATTTGGAAGAATACAATTAACACAGTCAGAAGATCAGGGAAATAAATTTAGCATCAATTAATGATGCAAACAACATCTCATAAAGCATTTTATCAAAAGATTATTTTCTAATTATAGTCTTTGACGAGGGTAATAGATGAAGACCTACATTACCTCAACTTGGTTATAATATGGGTGTTCCATAAAGGTACATATCAAGAAATAAGATTTAGATATTTTCAAATTTAAAGATACAAGGACTCAACTACATTAAATGTTGCTTCTTTTCTTTTCCTTTTCTGTTCCTTTTACTCATTTATTGACCGTTTCCTTCTCTTGCCTAAGTAAATTTCACTAATTAGTCATTGTCTTTTTTTTTCATGCTTTCTCTTCTTTTCATTTGAGAATCCACATAATTAATCTAAAATCTAAAGTGTCAGACACATATCTAATACCCCTGTCATATCATGAATGCAAGAGATAAATACATCGGGTAGGTACAACTTTGACTTTGCCCTACACTTATGACCTTCAAAACTTGGAATTGATTCGTGAAAGTTTGAGAAATCCTAGAGAATTTCTACAACTTAGAGAGGCTTAATTTTTTATAAAAAAAAAACACAAATGTTAAAATTTCCATCAATTTCTATAAGAAATGAATGGAACAAATAAAAATAGATACTTTTGATACATAATAAAAGTATTTATAAAATGGTTTGAAACATAAACTTTTTACATTAACAACATTTTGCGTTTAATACACATCGCACATGTTTTGTGGCTAATATAACATTACATGTATTAACACTATTAAGAATTTTATTTATCTTTTTAACATATTTATTTAGATAAGATGTACAACATTAAATAAGAACACGTTAACATAGAAAAAAATATCAAATCATGTATATTCAAGCATATTTAACTTGACTTCACTGACTTGCAAATTGGAATTAATTCTTAAAAGCAAAATTAGAAAAGTTTAAAGAAATTCACATACATGCTTGTACTTCTACATTTATTGTACTATAAGCTAAAAACTAGTATAAATAAGCACTATGAATACATAAAGATAACAATGAGTGACCCAACAAAATTAATCTTGCAATGTAGATTAATGAGTTTGAGATGATGGGTTTTTGTCTGAATTCCTTTTTTTTATGTGTTGATGTTTAATTTTGTATGGCTTGCTTTTTAAGCATATATGTTGCCAGTTTGACTTGCACTTGCTTAATTTATTAGTTTATTGTTTAGATTTAACGCTTTTAATCTTTTCTTATAAGAGTTAATGAAAAGGACTGTCTTTGGAAACTCTGTTAATTTTCTTTCAAGTTTTTATCTTTTCTCTCTTTTTTTTTTTTTTTTTTGAAGACAATAGTATCCTTTTCTTATGATTCGACTAATCCATGGGGGTTTCCACCCACCCATAGGGCCAAGATTTAGGAGACTTAAGGCATAAGAGAGGCCCACCCACTATGAGTAATTTGAAGAAGCTTAAATGGAGGCCTGAGAGTTGAATCTATGACCTCCTCAGTCATGATCTCTTCTCCCAATCACCTCGCCAACTATAGGTATTTTTTGTTATTTACTTGTTTAGTTAGTTATTTATTTGGTTTGCATATATTTTTTTTCCTTCTCTTTTTATTAAAGTCACGTATCTTAAACTACATAATTTGTTAGTCAGTTAAATTGTTTCTTAAAACTTACATTGCCATGTTGGTTGAAGAAGTTGATAATAATGCATGATTGTGGGTATTATTTTATTTTAAAAAAGCTTTTACTTCTTTGTTAAATTTCATCAAATTTTATAGAATTTTATCAATTTTGTTTCAAATGTTAACAATTTTTAGTTCAAAAATAGATAATTTATTGAATTTTATCAAGTTATATCAAATTACTTTGGCCAATGTTTCCATTTTTAATTTTATATCCACTTCATACTTTGATGGTTAAATTAAGGGAAATAATTTGCGAAAGTTTGTTGAATGTTGAGGAATTTTCAGACATGGGTGGGTAACAATGGGAGACAATCTTTTTCTATTAAAAACTATGAAGAGAATGTTGGAAACAGGTAAGGTTATGAGTGACAATGATTGCATGATAGCCAATAAAGAGTATAATACCAGGTAAAATACAGGGATTCGGTTGTTTGCCAATTTATGACAGTAGAACAAGCCATTCAGGTTCAAGCACCAAAATCCTTATATTTTTAGTTTACACAAGCAGATGATAATGCAAGCCTGAAGCAAGTCAAATTTTCAGCATTCCAAAACACATGATCAGAATTGAGTCCACTTGAATCCTAAAAAAAGGTTGTCACATTTAAATTGGTAACCAAATGGTCAAGAAGACTAGTTTGTGTCCTTATTAACTGATGCTTAGTCCACTACATATGCAAACTAGCTTAACTTCTTGCAGGGAATCTGCAAAGGCTCTACTGTCATCCCTTTGGCCCATTAAATATCTAAATGATCATTCTTTTAAAAAAATTCAATGATCGTACAAATGCATTTTTGGGAGAGGAACTACATAAACTCTAAATCTAAGGGCTAAATTATTCCAATCAAAATGTCAACAATATGTAACAAATATAAGTACCAATACAATTCCTTAAAAGGAACAACAACAAAGACATTGAGAATAGAATGCTTGGCACATTAAGAATTTCGTTAATTGAAAATTGAATGAAATTCCCTCCTTACGTCAAATACAGCACGCATTTAGCTTTGAGTTGAATATATAATTTACAATCAAGGTTTTTAAAAATATATAATTATAAGGCACCACAGTTGAGACACAATGAAACTTGCTACACAAATTCTCTCTTAAGATTTTTTTTATAGAATTTTTCTTCTTTTCTGTCAATATCTTTAGTAGTATATTCTAAAGATCAATATACTCAATTTTGATAATTTATTTTTATGATAGAAGTGACAAAATTGCTTCACAGCATCACCAATTGGGTCTTTTAAGCTTTGAAGTGTTCTTTTTGTGGGACTTCAAGCCTTGATCATTCTCCCGCCAAAGTCATAAAACAATCCTAGTTATCAATCAAACTTTAAGTTCAACAATTATAGAAAAATTTTAACCTAACACTTTCATACTTTTGATAAGTAATTCTAATTACTACAAGCATAAATTTCTTGTCTAAAAAATTGCTAAAAAATAGTGAAAAGTTGTAAGCACCAAAAATTGCAATATCTTTCTCTGAGTTCCAATTGCAAATTATTTCTTAATAGTTGAAGCAGAAATTTTGGAAGGGTTGACTAATAGTATGTGTACGTCAATAATGTTGACAATAATTAAGGCGGCATTGTCACTTGAAAAGATAAAATATATGAAACTAGTTCATAATTTCCTTATTTTAGGCGTTACTTTTATTTTGTTAACTTAGCCTTTGGTATAGTAAAGTGGAAGAAGTAGATACAAGTAATTAACCTCATGCAATTGGAAAAAAAAAA
>JAJIYU010019023.1:0-10956 GCA_030144865.1 Tinospora cordifolia
GAGCGATGACCATAGGGTTGTATTGATGATTTAAACCCTAGTCTGGATATAGTTTTGAGCTGCATGTATTTAAATTACTTTTCCTTAACTATTGCACTATTTATAACTGTTTTACTACATACGATGCTTTCAATTACTACTCATGCATACATGCATGGTTTTTGGAGTGCTAGTTAGATGATATACTGGTTTTCCTACTCATTGAGCCATGTTGAATATTAGACTCACTACTCTACTAACATTTCAGGTTCCTCAGCGGCTAATAGAGGGAAAGGTGTTGTGATAGCCTAGTTTCCTGTGTGGTCCTGTATTCCCTTTTTGTTTCTATCGATAGGTTGGTCATTTTTTTTTGTAAGGTTGAACTTCTAAATGTCGAACTATGTACCTTTGTACTTTTGGAACATGACAACATGTAATGTATCGTTTACTTTCGCACTTTAATTAAATGGATGTTTAGATTACTCTGATGCTGCATGGATGTCGAGGTTGGAAAGGCTTAATGGCGGCTGGGAGGGCTTGACTTGATGAGTCAGTTCGTTGAGCCGCCGTGCCGGTCGGGTCACCCTTCGGCCTAGGGAAGGGGTCCCAACAGTACTGATTATTTATGTATTCTTTGCAAAATATATGTTAATTATTTAATTGGCATACTAAAGCTATATTTTGCAAAAAATACATAAATAATCAGTGCAGTTAAACATGCTACTCATAGTTTAACCAAATATCTCAAATCATTTATTCAATAAATTTTTTTCTAATTTTTTGAATTAACCAGTGCGAATCATACACAGTGTACGTATTATTCGTATTTAAACATAATAACATTTCAATGTAAAGTAGTTTGCAGTCACCGACATCACTGATTTTCCTCTCAGAAAAATGCACGCCATACTGGAGTCAATAATGAATGATGGGAAGGTAGAAGGACGTATATAGATACATATCTTGATGCATCATGTGCTTGTTGCTACAATCTATCCAGCACTAGTTATATCTTGAATGCTTCAGAAAATACCATCAGTGAGTAAAAATTCAGAAGGTACCATAAGAGATGCATGAACGAATACTTTCATGATCTACTAGAGTATGAAAGATGGATGACTGACAGTTGCTTTGCTAATTGGAGATCATGAAAAACAATTGACAACACTTGATGACAAGAAGAAAAAATTAGAGCAAGAAATCTATGATTTGCAAGGTTTAAAGTTTTTTTGTAACCTTAACCATATCTTCATGTGCTTTTCCCAAATTGGAGTAAAACCATAAATGAAATAAGTTGATGGTTTGTTCAATGCTTTAGATACTGCAATTTTTTTTTCTTACAACATACAGGCTTGTATCTGGCTTTTGATTTTTCCATGTTAGTTTTTGTTTTCAGTGATTTTGACTTGTTTTACTAGTTTAATTATTCCATGTACAAACATCATGTGTCTTAGAGCATCCCCATTGAATGGTTGGATCCTTGGATCTATAGCTTCCTTAGAATTTTCCAAGGTAATTTTTTTTTGCCTGAATTTGTAGTCAATCCTTGGTAATTTGGGGGCATTTTTGGAGAATGGATAAGGAAAATGCCAAAGTTGGGTCCTTTTATGAGTTGTTGATCTTTGTAGATACTGGAAAAAGATCTTCTATTGACAATATATATATATATATATCATGTTATTTGTATATCATGCATAAATATGGACAAGATTAATGTTATCTTGTCCATGGGAGGGAAAGTACAACACAATTCTTGAGTTAATAGGCTAACTTTAAAGAAAAGTACAGCATAATACTTTAGCTTTTATTTTTATTTTATTTGTTTTAAATTAATCTAATTAAGTTCAATTTTTTTATGTAGATATATATTGAGTTGCTTTAATTGTTACAGTTACTCTTTAGCTCTTATTCTTATTTATCTTAAAAAAATTAATCTACTTAAGTTCATTTTTTTTATGTAGGTATATATAAAGATTGGAACAATGGAGAACTTGAGTTTATATGCTTGGATTGTGTATCAAGATGAGACGTGATGATCCTTCAAGAAGAATTCTTGCTTATAGAACTTTTTATTTTTGTTTATTAGGATTAATAATGATAAGTAGTGTAAATAATAATTACACTTTTTGATGGATTGTATATATGTTTGGTACCATGAAATTTTTTATTCTTAAATGATACGAATAATGCGCGCATATATATATATATATGGACTTTAATTTTGACTGAATAATGCATGTATAGCAAAAGAATGATTCATGTATAATAAGCGTCAATAGTTGTATAATGTGAGAATAATTTCATAATAATGCGGGGACAAACGAATAATGTGCACACACACACACACACACACACACACACACACACACACATATATATATATATACATAAAATATGTACCTTATTTATGACTGACTAATGCAAGTATAACAAACGAATAATTCATGTATAATGCATCTAAATAGGGATATAATGTGAGAATAATTTCTTAATAATGCAGGGACAAACGAATAATGCGCGCATATATATATATATATACATAAATTATGTACCTTATTTATGACTGACTAATGCAAGTATAACAAACGAATAATTCATGTATAATGCGTCTGAATAGCAATATAATGTGAGAAAATTTTCACAATAATGCAAGGACAAACAAATAATGTGCGCATATATATATATACATAAAATATGTACCTTATTTATGACTGACTAATGCAAGTATAACAAACGAATAATTCATGTATAATTCGTCTGAATAGCGGTATAATGTGAGAATAATTTTATAATAATGCGGGAATAAATGGATAATGCACATATATAATTTTGTAAGATATATTGACCAATAGAACAATTTTTATACGTGCATTATTCGATTGTTACCGCTATATATTTATACGGGCATTATTAGATTTTTATCCCTATATTATACCACATTTCGTGGGTTATATATACAATTATTCATACATTATTTGATCATTATCGCTAGATTTATACAGACATTATTCGATCTTTATCCTTACATTATACAATATTTCATGGGTTATTTATACCATTATTCACCTATTATTCGATTGTTATCGCTAGATTTTTATACATGCATTATTTGATATTTATCCCGACATTATACTACATTTTACTCGTTATATATATACCATCATTCACGGATTAATTATTTGATTGTTATCGCTAAATTTTTATATGCGTATTATTCAATATTTATTCCTATATTATACTACATTTCACGTGTTATATATACCATATGTATTATTCGCACAATATGTGATCGATATCTCTACATTTTTATATGTGCATTATTCTAGCATTATACCTACATTATACCACTATTCATGGGTTATACCATTATTCATGCATTATTTTATCGTTATCCCTACCACTTTATACATATATTATTCGATCATTATGCCTACATTATACTGTCATTCACGGGTTATACCATTATTAATGCATTAGTGGTATTATATAGGTATAACATATATATGAATAACATATGTATATAACGTAATACATTTATAATGGTCGAATAAACGTTATTATAGACAGCTATAGACAACGTTCACAAATGAATGTTGTAATAACTTATGTTCTTTTAACAATAGTCAACTAACGAACGTTGTAGAAGATGTCATTCAACAACATGCAACTAAGATTGTTGTAATAACATAGAATAATGTTCGTTTGCTCGTTGTAATGGCCTTTTTCAACAACGTTTCTATGGTGAACGTTGTTAAACACCTTTTACATACGCGATTTGACAACAAACATTTTATGAGTGTTGTTGTATGCTTTCTTTTACAACGGTCGTTGATGCTCGTTGTTGAATTGATGTTGTATCATCAATTTCTTGTAGTGATTAGAGAGAATCTCCAACTTTTGTATAGAATGGGGCTTAATATTTTATGCCACATTATTGAAAAATTTTCTTCTTAATGTGTCGACACAATATATGCATCTAATTCTTATAGAGAGCTTCTATAGAGCATGCACAAGTTTATAATCATTTTTTTTTTCTACTTTTATTACTAGGAGAGAGCCCTTAATTACTTGATGTCATTTTCTACTTAAGTCTTGTGGCTATATTCATTTATAGATAATGAATTCTTCTTCAAGCCTTTAACATGTTGTACTACCTAGATAGTACAAGCCATGTCATCATCTATGTAAATACAACATTTATGGTTTTGATATGGTCTATTATCAATGCGAATTGTCTTATTAGAAAAATATTCAAGTTTCTTTTCCAAAAGATTTTCTTGTGTAATGACTTGGTTTCGTACAAGTTTATGAGTGTGTTTTAAATTTGTAGGCTTCAGACAACATTTCTATCCATCTTCTTTAATTGTTTATTATTTGTGATTTCTCCATTCAATTGCTAACAAATGATTCTCTTTATCTAAAAGCTCTTAATCTTGTTGATGAGAAGTTATTCTTGTCAAGTATTCTATCTTAAACATTATTGTCATGCTAAGTAACTTAAATTTTATCCCATTATTTCATGTGAACAGTATTGTGTTCATGATTCAACAGAATCTTAGGAAAAATTTTCTAACATGCAAATTAGACAAATTAAATTACAACCACAAACCATACTAATTATTTTAAGAGTGGCTCTAACATACACATGTTGACAAACAATGGTATATACATGTTATACAAGAAAAATAGTTTACAACCCTCTTCCTATACTCTAAAAGAAAACAATAGGATTTTCTTCTTTTTGAATTAGAATAAATGAAAAATGTGATGAGACGATTTGAGAAGAAAAGGTGGAAGAGGATTTCACACTGTATTAGGGGGGCCTCCTTGGGTATTTTTCAAAGTGAAAAGCTCCAACGACATACCTTAATCTTACAAGGAAGCCCTTTTTTGCTAGAAAAGAACACCCTAGAGAATAAGGCAACCCTATTTGTTTGATAGTCTATCTCATATGAGCTATCCTCACTCAGTGACCTATTTTCTTCCTTAATATCTATGAGTTTAATTCTTTTTCGATGGTGCCATGAATTAGAAAGGAACTGGTGTAGGAGTTGTCTCTCTTTCTCCAGAAGAGGCTCATGTGCCGATCTCCATGTTGCGGAATCTCCCTTGCACTAAAAACATTACTGAATACAAAACATGTATTGTTGGTGGAGTACGCTAATGTGCTTTGTACTTGCAATTCACACTAGAGAGTGCTTTGAAAAGCATTGACTCCCTTCTAACTGACAACATAGCTATGTGTTGGCACTCAATTAGTAGTGATAGCATGTCACTCGGCTCCTCAACTTCTGTTCTCTTCCTTAGCGCAACTGGGCCATGTTGGACTTGAACTAGAGACCTCCCCTATGAAGTAAATCACTGCACCTATGATTCCATCAATTGGGAGAAAATCAATAGATTCTTTTTCATGAGTGATTCAACCTTCCCAAACGTATCATACGACTCGTTATTGTACTGTGCGCTCTAAGTGTGCTTGCTCCCCAAGTTATAACATAAAAACAAAACTCACTTTATATCATATTTGAAACTTATTTTCTTTGCTCTCTTGTTTAAGAGATAGTTTAGTCAAGTACCAAACAAAGTGATTCTTCTGCAAGCGCTTCTTGAAGCAAAATATACAAAGGATGCCAACAAGAGAATGCATTTCTTGCCTACGGTCTGGGCAATCAATCAAAGGAGAATCAAGAAAGATGGACCTGGGAGCATAGGATTTGGATTCAAAGGGCTACTAAGCACGCTAGGGTCAGGCATGAAATAACTTTGATGGGCATGGAATGACAACAAAGTGAAATTGGGCTAGGCACTCAGGTTTGTGGATCACATGGCTTGTGAGACAAAGGAATGGAGTGACTCATCTCTAAAAGTAGCTAATGAGTCAGATGTCCAAGCCTTTCTTTTGTGCTAAAGCTCCCACAAATCACTTCTAGTTTTAGAATTCATCATCTATTTGTAGCAACATTAGTCAATTTCTAAAGCAAACAACTATAACGTTTCATAGCACTTCCTAACTTATCGCGATATTCTTTAACCAACCATAAGTAATCATTACACTCCTCAAGCCACTATAACCTCACACCGACTACAAGCAATCACTGCCTCTTTGTAGTTGGTCGATAAACTACTCATTTTAAACAACATCAAATTTTATTACCTTGTAGATACAATCATTACTTATTTCAAGCAATCTAATGATATATTAATAAGTTGTGTTTTGCAAATATGCAAAAATAAATGTCACTTAATCATCTTCCTATTAATTTTTTTTTATATATTTTTATTTATTTCGCTCTCACTTCTAATTTTACTACCTAAAACTAACATATTTTTACCGAACATGTAATAATGTCAATTTGTCCATAACAAATTTATATTCTCAAAATTTAAATTTTGATTGACAAATTTCAAAGTTATAAGCATAAAATATGTAATAGCGAACAAATTTAGAATTAAATAAAACAAAAATATCTTGTAAAAATTATCTCCTTATTGTTCTTGTTTGTTTTCTTGATGCTTGGAAGTTAATTGTATATTAAACGATTTTTGGATTCACATATATCAATATATGTATAATTGTTACATCTCTAAAATTCATATGAAATTTAAAAATTTATTTTGAGAATTATACGGAAATGACAGATAAAAAATTTGGTAAGTCCTAGTTTAGTCAAATAAGGAATAAAATTAATTTAATGAATTTTTGGAAGAAAATATATGAATACAATGTATATCATGGGATATCATAGCCAAAAATACAAGGATATGTGCAATTTTTTTTATGTAAACAAGATTAGAAAGTAAATTTGGATTAAGATTTGGCAAATATCCGAAAATAGAACATGAAATTCACCTGAAAATCATATAAATAGAACTCAAAACGCATCCAACGGCTACGAAGCATCGATCTGAATCTGATCTTGCGATCCGACAGCCGCAAGATAATCCGCACCAATGCCCGAGCACACATGATAACGAAGATCGAACGGAGATGATCAAGGATGATCGGATGGACGTGATCAAAGCCGCGAAATCTCGATCGTGAAGCCGCACGGTGCGACTCTGCCATGCCAATCTTGACCCTCCAATCTGATCCGTGTGCACCAAAAAAAATGCAAAAAAATAGATGAAAAATTTGCCAAAATTAATAAAAAAATTGAGATAAATACCAAAAATTAATTTTTTAATTCTAAAAAAAATCAAAAATACTTATTTTCCTCTTATAATTAGGAAATACGAAATTTTAGAGAATTTAGGTGTTTTACTCTAAGAGAAACTCAAAAGTTTTTATTTTTCTTCCTTTAAAAATCTATATAAACCCCCCTAGGCTCTCACTTCCCTCATTCCAAAAATAAGAGTTAAAATTTCCTCTTATTTTCTTAAGCCTTCTTCTTGGCACCTCTTCTCACATTTCTTTCCTCTCTCTTGTGTGTGAGAAGTTTTTCTCTTGGGTTGGAGAATTAATTTGGGTGATCTTTGTTGACACTAGTACGTGGGGGAATTGCTGCAGAAATTTTTGAAGAAAGTGTCACAAGGTGGAAGTGATTTCTAGAACACCCTTCTGTTCTTATTTAAATTTATGACATACTCATTGATTGTGTGTTTTTCATTGAAATCAAAGATTTTCAATTTCAGTTTTAGAATTTTAAAAGTTTATTTCAGTTTTTCTATTTTGATTCATCTTTGAGCAATTATATCATCCATGCCATGTTAGTATTATGTTTAGGCTTTTAAATTAAAGTATGATGCATGTTTTATGAGTGTTTCATGAATTGATTGTATATATTCTGAATTTTAGTTTGATTTCATATTCTAAAATTTAATTTATGAGATCGTGATATGAGAAATTAATCTGAGACGATGGTGATAATAACTACGTACCATCATAGTGGTCAAGTCGGGGCTATGGATTTTCTTTTCACATGAGTTAGGTCATATGGTTTTCAGACCTAAGTACTTGAGGGTCATTTACCATAGTACCTTGTGAGTCACCATGTGTAACGGGTTGATGTCAACATGTGCCACTAACGGGTTGATGTCGAGTGGGCCCCGTTTACTTAATTAAAAACATCAAGGGATTAAAGGTCATTTTGGTCTGAGACTCAACCTGAACAAATTGTTGTTTCAAGTGCCTAATGATTGCTAGTGTTTGAATTATGATTATGTTATGAGTTTGAATATGAAAGATGGTTGTTTGAAAAGGATCTACTCGGCTAGGTGTTCACTCCTTCCTTTCTTATTTTTTTTTAGGAACGTGAAACCTATGAAGTAGTTGAACAGGGATAGTTCTTAGAAAGTTTCTAACTTATTATTTTTAGAATTTTTAAGGGCATGTTGCCCAAAGTTTAAATCTTTGCTACTGAAAAGTATTTCGAAGTTTTCTATTGTAATAATTAGTTTTTTTTTGAAAAGTTTGGTACTTTCAATTTTTTTCTATTATGAATAAAATGGTTTGAATCTCTTTATCTCTTTTAATCTGCCTTGATTTTATTAAAGTGAAAATTTTGTATTCTTCAATTTGTATACAAAGGCACGAGATATTGAAAAAAAAAGAAGAACAAGTGTGTGTCACTTGTAAAGTAACACTGACCTGACCCGCCAGTTGGTTAAGTCCACTGTCAAGAAAATGGTGGTCATGTCCAATGCTTAAAGATACGGGGGTTGGGGTGTTACAAGCGTGGTATCAGAGCCTAGGCTTTAGACGCCTAGGGTGTAGAATAGAAACTCAAGCCTAAACATGTGTTGATTAGGCTAGAAATAGAAAATCAAACATTAGTTGCTTGACAAGAATTAGAAATCCAAATTAGGGCTTCATATGGAATTGAATTAAAATTTTAGTGCCTTACCATCTATTTTTGAAAATTGAGAAAATTGTTTTAGAAAATGTTTTCAAAAAGGAAAGATATATTTTGAAATGTTTTGTTTGGATACAAAGACTACAAGTTGAGCTGATAGTGGGTAAGCATTGTCCTAAGTAAAGTCAAACATTGAAAGGGAGGTGGGCTATCTCACCCGACAGTCTCACGCCTGATCTTGAAGCTGTCCCACCAGCTATATGAGTAGTCAGAGTTGAAGAACACTCTTATTTTTTATAAAAGAAAATTAGAAGGTGGAAAATTATGGTAAGGAATTGATTAGAAGTCGAAAAGGATGCCAAAGGTGGTATCTTGACTAGATAGAGGTTGTAAGTCAACCAGAATTGAACCCTAAGTCCAGAGAAAAGACCTTAGGTAGAAACGGGTGTAACCATGGGTGGCACAGTGGATCAAAAACATAAAACTCTAGGACATAGGCTAGAGACTGAAACTTGTGTGAAAACAGAAATTTTTTTGATCAGGACACGAGACCGGGAAGCTTCTATAATTTTTGATTTCTATGTAGTATGGGATGCATAGGAATTAGGGCTTATGGAGGAAGCCTGGACTAGAAGAATTATGGACCATGTGAGGTGAATGATCGGTAATTCTAGCATAACGGGTTTCCCTATGCTCGCTGGTATGGGACAATTGAGTATAGTGGGCTCGAAAACCTTAGTTATCGAACAATTTGCAAAATTGGGTGTGGCTCTGTTTTGAGAGAAAGCCTAAGTGGAAGGGGTAGAGTGGTATGAGACACTTGAACCTGAAAGCTTAGGTGGAAGCTTGGAGCCTTGCTGCACTAGCTTGATTGTTTGATTGTATGATATTCATGTTGTAATGTTTATTTGCTTTAAAACCAAATCTTGTACCTAATACACATGAAAAGAACCTAGAAGAAAGACTTTAGGCCACTGAACAAATCGAGAACCTAGAAACATGAATCTAGAGCCATGATAGTACTAATATTTGACACATACTGACACTTTGCTCAATTTACAAGTAAATGGCTAGAGTTAGGAGGTACGTAACTCGATCCACCACCTCTGAGGAGACTGTACAACGAGAGTAAGAACTGCCTGCTGGGATGGAGTCATGGATGGAGGCAGGAATGGAGGCACGGATGGAAGCCATGATGAATGAAAGGTCACAAAGGGTGCTAGATCAATTGAGAAGGACACTTCCACAGATAATCCCTTAGATGGCTCATCAGCTTCAAACACTTGAACCTATTCCAGTCCAAGTCCCAGCACTAGTACCCTAATAACGTCAAAGGAATCCAGAGGACCTGGAAGATGAAAAACAAAAGAAGATGCTGCTGGATTTGCAAAAGCTTCACCCTCCCTCATTCGATGAAACTACTGACTGCATCTTTGCTGATCACTGGTACCAGGTAATGGAGGAGTTACTAAATGTGCTGAAGGTGACAAGTTCAAGATGAGTAGGACTAGCCACACACCATTTCAAAGGACCAGCCCGTGGATGGTGGAGGATAATGCAGATGGATCCCAATACTGAAGTTGAGACCATAACTTGGGGAGAGTTTAGAAAAAAATTTTACGACAAGTTCTTCCCGGAAACAACTCTCAGGAAGCTGCAAGAAGACTTCGTGAGACTCAACCAGGGGGATCTCACAATAACTAAACACGAGAGGAAGTTTACTGAACTAGCTAAATTTTCTAAGGAACTAATTCGGGAAGAGAGGATGAAAGCGAACATATTTGCATAGGGCCTCAAGATTGAGATCCGAAAAATTATCATGACATTAGGCCTCCGAACCTACAAAGAAGTTGTAGAACGGGCTTCAATTCTGGAATAAGAGCTCAACCTGGAACAAAGGTTGAGAGGAAAGAATAAGTGGAATGGAAACATAAAGGACCAACAAGGGACCTAGAAGAAAGACAAAAGTGGTAAGGTGTAATACCCCAAAATTTTCAAATGCATACAAATCGAAAATGGATTTTTAAAAATTATGAAACAAATGTAAAAATGTGTGAAAACATGTTTTTAACTAATTACTATATAGTATGGTATTAAAATAAAATAAATCAGGAATTTGGATAAAGGGGAAAACCGTTAAAAGACAAGATATTACACTGCCGACCGCGGTCACTGAAGGCCGACC
>JAJIYU010019024.1:0-10948 GCA_030144865.1 Tinospora cordifolia
CTCCAAAACCCTCAAACTATATCAACAACCATCATAGATATCCAATCTAGATCATTCATATCAAATTCCAAATAAAGGGTTTTTCCCAAAAATTTGGATTTCTCATTTCACCGTACAACACACAAAACTACATTCATTTCGTTCCAAATTCAAAATAGAACATATTTAATACTGGTCACAACTTCAAAAGATGAGTGGATCGGATTTTATTATCTATCAAAGGATTTACACTTCAAAAACCCTTCAGATAAGTAAAATTCTTCTGAGTCTGTCAAAAACTACAATTAAATAGTTAAAACTTTCAGAATTCAGTTCTAAATCGATAAACTCTCAGTTTCGAAAGAAGATCCGAGCTTATATGGTTCTAAATTGTCTTATACATCAGAAACCCTCATTTTTGAATACCAAATCTGAATGAATATACATATCTTGAACTGAAATGATTAAGATGTTCATATTCCTACCTTAGACCTTTAGAACTTTCTTGAATCAGCTCTGAATCAACTCTCAGAAACTCTGAAATGATTTGGGAAGATCTGGGCGTGAAATGACGAAGTTAGGGCTTGAATCTTTTTAATTATCGCGTAGTTATAGCGGTCGACACTTTATGGACCATGGTTACCCATGTGACCTAATTTTTTTTCGTGATTTTCCACTGATTACCGCGGTCGGCCCTTTAGTGACCGCGGTCAACACTATGATATTTTGTTTTTCTACATTTTTCTCCATTACCTGACATTTCGAGTTATTTTATTTTCATACCATACCATATATAAACATTTAAAACATGTTTTCAAACATTTTTACATTTATTTCAAAATTTTAAAACTCATTTTCAATGTGTACGCATTTAAAACATTTGGGGTATTACATATAGTATGTTTTCTTAATCATTATTCGACTCATCTGACATCTCTGTAGGAAAGTGGTTTGTGTATATTTCTAATATATATATATTTTATATATTATCCATATATTTCTTATATATTTGATATATATAGTCTATTTTCTATGATCATTATTCAACATCTATGCAGAAAAGTAGTTTTTATATATTTCTAATATATTTTCTATATATTTCTTATATATTTGATGTATACATTATGTTTTCTTGATCATTATTCAACATCTCTACAAGAACACAATTTGCGTATATTTTCTATATATTTTTGTATATTTCTGGTATATTATCTGTGTATTTATGCATATTTTTTTATATATTTATTGTGTACTATTTGTTTTCTTGATCATTATGCAACTCATCTTTGCAAGAAAGTATTGTATGTATAATTTTTGTATATTTTTGTGTACATATATAATTGTTTTCCAAAAAAAACTATAAAAGAACACAATTTTATAAACTTACTAGCTGTTCAATATAGATAGAGTACATCAATTTCGAAAAAAAAAGATGTACAATTAACATCTCAAATCCTATTTCTGTCTTGGTTGGAAAAATATCCAAGAATATATACATTGGCGTTTTGGAAGTAGAGAAACATCATTTATTTGGAAACATGCCCAATAATGCACCGCCGCTGGTTTTTCAGTGCTGCAACCTTGTTTGTCCATCTTCTTCCTCCTTCTTGTTTGCTCCAGTTGCTACTCGCCCCTTGCACTGCTTGCCATCGCTCCTTTCTTTTGATCTGTGATTTGTTTTGTGGCCATCCGCTAGTTTGCTACTCGTTCTACATAGACTACGATTAGCAGAGATAAAAAACTAGGGCACAAATGTTGACGCAGAAGATCGAGAACGAGAAACTAGGGCACAATCGCTATCGCAGAAGGTCAAGAACGAGATACTAGGGCACGATCGCAAAAATGTCATTTTGCTAGATTTGAATGAATATAGTAAGTGGTTATTCGAATATAAGGTATATTATTATGCGCCTTATTTAGAACATGGTATTCTTGTAAATAAAACAATAACATTGATAATATTGAAAACCGAAAAAGTTCCCATAAATATTTTTTGATAATATTTTTAAAATAATGTTATTATGTAATTTCCTCTTAAATTTATCTTTTAACTCATCAACATTATTTCTTCCTCCCAAAATGAATATTTTTAAAATAGTTTCTTTTGTTTATAATTTGTATTTTTAAACTATTTTCTCTAAACTTAATGTTTCTACATAGTGCCAATAAATAAATGAATAAAAAATAAAAAAATTATGAATAAAAAAAAATCAAAATTATGAATAAAAATACATAATCAAAATTATGATTTTATTATAGTATTAGCTTAATTGCTACACAACAAAAATAATATATAAAGCATCAAAAAATAAATTATAAAAAGTGAGTGTATTAAATCAAATTATAAAATAATAAACAATGCATTATAAAATTATAAATATTATACCAATTATCAAAAAATTTTAAATCATAATTGTAATTAAAATTATATGCAAATTCAACATAAAACTTAAAAATATGACATTAATTATTGAAAATATTACATTAATTATAAAAAAAAATATGATTAATCATCTAAATTAACAAATGATCAATTAGTGCATTTTAAAATTGAAAATGAATATTTGTATCCCTAATTTGTCTATGTCAAGCAAAAAAATTGTTGAAAACAAACATCCATATTTTGGGCCATCTCATTGTTGGGATCACTGCAAGTGTACAGAATCGCAATAGTAATATATTTCATAAATACCGGATTATCGTTCTCTGGGAACGGTTTGTTGTTAATATCTTAAATCCCAATTTAATTTTAATCTCAATTTTATTAAGGCTTAAAATCAAATTAAATATTAAAAACTTAAATTATACTTATATTAAATTTAAAATCAAATTGAAAGCAAGTGAATATTAAATTAAAAAATATATGAATTAAAATTCTAGGATAGTAAAATATCATATATTCACTTTTAATATTTATTTCAATTAATCTAAATTTTGTTCTTGTAAGTTATAGCACAAATAATTAAAACCCTCTCCCGAGGCGCTTTAATCCTATCAATTAAATTGCCTAATACCCCCTCCCGAGGCGTACAGTCAATAAACTAATGTATTAAAAATATTAATCATGTGCAACCTCCTACAAAATGAACAACCTCTCGGTCAATTAATTCTGATAGGTTAATATTTTGATTATCCAATTATTGAACCTCCCTCCCAAATTAATTTAATAATCTAAAATCAATTTATAGGTGGTCAATCAATAAAAAACATTAAAAATACAAAATATAAAACAATACCTCAAAATAGATTAATAAAAATAAAAATAAAAAAGTTCCTACAATCTAAATTACATCCTACAAATAAAAATATTTAGCCAGACATATTTAAGAAAGTACCAAATAAATAATTAAATAAAATAAAAATCATACTAGACTAGGCTTTGATCTTGTTCTTCAATTCTTGTGCTTCAATTTTGATATTTTCTTCAATTCTATTCTTCAGTTTTCTTTTCTTTGGTCTTCAATAACTGCTTCAAAATTGGAATCATGAACGAACCCTAAAAGACTAATAAGAGAGCCTATTTATAGATTTTCCACCTTTTAGAATTCTAATTAAACATAGATTTGTATTGTAATTGCTTTATTTTCTATTCTTCCCATGCCATTCCAATCGTGTCCCTTACTTACGAAACAAAATTACACCTTTTTGCCATTGACAAATCTCGCCATTTTCTTCATGCGCACGAGCATTATTTTGGGTTAAATTGAGTTGGGCTTGACCATTAGCTGCTTGTGATCAATTACTCCATATTTATTCTTCCTTATTGTATATATTTAATCCCAATTATTATAAACCTACACAAACAAATACTAATCCCTCCTCAAGCATTAAATCACTAATATAAATGATAAAAACTATATTAAAATTATTAAAATATATAAATAGCATGCAATACCTAATTATAAGTAATTATGTCTTATTTTCTACTTAAACTCATGCAAAACATATATAAAATATATATAATAATGTTAGTATGCAATGCAACTAACACTCATTATTTATAATTGGTGGTTCCCTTACATTTTTATTAACTTGAACACATGCATTAAAATTATTTTAATCATCGATTATCATATTGTACACAATAATGCATGTAGTCATGATGTCATGTAGCACATTATTTTTTGTAATGATGTGTTGATTTTACTATAATAGCAAATTGTGATTGAAAAACTTTAAAACGACATTCAACATTTTCCTACACACTTTCTATTTTTTGGCAAAATATTCTTTCTCCTATCCTTCTGGCTAGTGAATACTTTAAATAGTTGTGGATAATTTTGAGTATATACTATCAGCTAAATAATAACCCATATTATGTTCTTTTTCTTGAATAACGTAATTGTAACACCCCAATTTTCGACTAGACCTCCGTTCACGTGTTAACTCACGTGTGGATCGTCGCCCGATGAGAATCGAGATGCTACTTAAATTCTTCTTTTATCAAAATCTCTTTCTTCAAAATCAAGTTCATAACAATTTGTTCTTAGGTCAATGTCTGGATAAATGTTTTAAATCAGAACAAAAGATTAAAATAATTTCTCTATGTATTCACCGAATTTCTCAAGATAATTCATAAATAATGCAGCGAAAATACTTAAAATTGATATTAACACAGAAATGTTAAACGTATAACATTATTCATAAATTTAATCAACCGAATTTAGAATCAAATGGATATATGAAATCGTTTCAAAAAGATTAACAAAATATCACTTCCAATACCACTTATCCCAGACTACCTCCCCGTGAGGTGTCCAATCGAAATGCGAGTCTTCTGACGTATATTATCGTATTTTAAGTCTATGTGTACCTGAAAGATAAAGTGGGACTGAACTCGAAAGCTCAGTGGATTGATCCTACACATCACATGCATTATATAGACCCAATCCAAAACATTACAAGCACTTTCAAACATTAGGCGTTCAAACATTCATTTGTTTTAGTCGTAATCTAAGACCGAAAGAGGGTTGAGATGTCTCTCGGTATTCCCTGTGATCCAATCAAATCTCAGAGAGTTCCAATAACCATCTAAAATCAATCGACACTTACATCATAGCCTAAGAGAGTGTATTTACCATGGCATCGTACTGTCTCCCAAAGACTTCGAGCTGTTATAGTTAGCTCTAGATGAGAATACCTACGATCCGCCTTATAGCTCGATAATCTCAGGTAGTGACATATAGGAGATGCCACCTCGATCCGCTTCAGGCTCGTCAATCGTACTGGTACGTGGATTCTTAATAAACCATCGTCTTATTTTAGTGTTATAGACAAGTATCAATCATGCTAAACAATTTCACAATCTACTGAATAATTTCTCTAATTATGCATAACATGCAATAGTAGTCTGAATAAATACTCAATGTTATAAAATGCAAGTTACATGAGTGTCAAATGAGTAACTAGAGCTACCTAATGCATTTCCTCTATTTATGCATGTCATGAAATAATTGTGCATGAAATGAATAAGTTATCATCCAGTCGCATCATCACCCAAGCATTCCAAACAATTCAATCAATTTCATAATAAAATTTTCAATAACCTAGAACTATTCAATCAAATGCTTTGAATCTTAAATCCATATAATACATATGAGCAAGGAAGTCATGCCCACCTAATTTCTTGATCTTCAGGCTTCTTTGCTTTCCTTCGAAATCCTCGATATTCAAAATCTATAATCTGTAATTCAACAGTTAATGAGATTTACTAATTTCCTAATTCAAATTTAATCTTATTCAAGTTATTTTCAAACTTAAATACTTTCTAAAATAATTATGTATTTTCGAAATCAATTTCAACATATTTTCGATCATTGTTCAATTCTAGAATTTTATATATTCTAATTAAAATACTTCAAAGTCTTCTAAATTTTCATAGTTTAAAGTTACAATTTTAATAATTTACTTACAAACTTTTTCGTAGAATTAAATTTCTAATAACTTAATCTTTTGAAATTTGAATAATTTTATTGATATCATAATTAATTTAATTACGAACAAAATAAGACTTCTAAATGACCTATGTTTAGTTTCAGTGTTTAGAATTTTAATTCGAAACTCTGAATTCCAATACGTTAATATGCTTCAATATCCATGTTCCAAGTGGATATACTTCAATATCCACTAACATCAAAATAATATTTCCACTAAATATTCAACAAGGTTTTTTAATTCCTAATTTCATTTTGTTTTTGCATCTTAAATTAATTAAAACAAATCTCAAACTAAGATTTAAAACTTAAAAAAATTTACATTTAAACTTTATCTAGCGTTATCTTCTTTGCGCGAACAATGCCAACCACGAACTCCTTCTTTTGCTATGAAACTCATCAACCGCTACACCAATTCAAATCAAGATTTGACGCTATGCACTATTCATCGTTTTCTTCCTTTTCTATTCTTCATTTCAGTCCTAACACACAAACATGATAGCCCCATGCTTCAATAGTAGCAGCAACGCTTAATTTTTTCACATTCAGGTTCAAGTCCAAACCCACATCAAAAGGCACATCAGTTCAAAGCCTCCAAATCACCCAATAATATCACCACTTCCGTTCCTTTATTTGGATTCATCACGGACCAGTAAGGCACACCTACGTATAAAAACATCAACCTAATAGCTGCAATTCCTTCCTTTCCATGCTCTATTCTTCTTCCCTTCCTCCGTCCGTTTCACCAATGAACGCCCTCAGCTTCTTCTTCATTCTTTGGCAGTAGCTTGAGCAGAAATCACATCACCAGTAGCTAGATCTTCCCTTCTTTGTTCTTCTGCAATTCCCCTGCTTCGTTCTCTCCTTCAGCGTAGCAGCAGCAGCAACCGGGTAGCTGCTCTGTTTCGATTTCCTTGCACCCAGCCACTTTAGTCTTTCCTTCTCTGGTTCGTCTAACACTTCCTGGAGTAGCTGCTTCCATGATCTTCTTCTTCACCTGTTCCTTCAGTGGTAGTAGCAGCAGCAGCTGCAACACACCATGGTCTTGCAACGATGGTTCGGAGAAGCAGCAGTATGCAACGATGGGAACGACACCAGCAGCTATTCCTCAGCTTCATTGTCTAGTAGCAACAACGGAGCAGTTTCGCTCTAGTTCCAGTCCTTCCTCTGTTTGCCACATCGAACCACCATCCATCTTCATCTTTATTATTCACAAATCGGCAGCAACAGCATCAACAGAGCAACTGTGCTCTGCTTCCACTCCCCTGCATGATTTCTTCTTCGTTCGAGCAGCAGCAGCAAGCTACTTTGCTTGCCTCCATCCCTCTGTGTTCGCTCCCCCTCCGTTCTGCTCCTTCTGCTCAGCCCATTTTGGTTCTTCTTCTTCAACGTAGCGACGACAGCCACCGTAGCAGCAGCTTGGAGCAGCAGCAGACGGAGTGGAGCTGGTCTTCTTCCTCAATCGTCTTGTTTCTTCTTGCAGCAGCAGCAAACTGCAACAGAGCAGCATTGCTCTGCCTTCCTTCTTCAAGCCATCATCTTCTTCCATCCACATGATACAGAGCACTAGCAGCAGCCCTCTTATTTACGAATCCAACATCCAGCTCTTTCCTTCGTTTTTCAATTCGGTTTCTCCACCAGCTTCCAAACGTCCCAAAGAAGCCAATTCACTGCCCAAACTAAACCAGAACTCTCTGGTTTTTTTTCTCTTTTCAACCGAAATTCAAAAATCACTTTGATTTCCTTAATGTTTTCATTTGTTATTTATTTTGTTTGTTTTAAAATAAAAACTTAATATAAACCATTCTTTTGTTTATTAATCATAAACCCATGTTTATTTGTTTAAACTTTATTATAAACATCAATATGAGATAATAATAGTACCTATACTTAATCATTTAATCATTTTAATTTGATTAGAACTTTATTATAAATTTATAAGTTTATATATTTTAATCCCTATGCTTGATTTCATTCCTATGTATTTATTGTTATTATTATATATATATATATATATAGCTAATTCAAGCTACTATAGAACTAATTCAAGCTAATCTCGACTATCACTTTATTATTTTATTTAATTTTTATACCTACTCGCAACGTGGTGTGATTACGAAGTTATGGGGTGTTACAATCTACCCCCCTTAAATAAAATTTTGTTCTCGAAATTGTGTCGGGTTATTAGTGTCGTCAAACAGTCCATCTTTCCAATGATCCAACTATGCTACCACTGCGCTACTCTGATCTTATATATAAGATACCTCCATCTTCAACCAGATCCCATTACATCAGATTCATGGGTACAGTTTGACATTTATCCGCCCACATTAGATTCATCGTCTTACAATGCCACCAGATATGCACTTATCGCTTCTTTGAAAACATTCTCTGAAAAGCTATTAAAATTTTCTCTAATCTTCTACATAACTAAGCAAGACCTCTCGTCGTCATTTCTTATTGATAACATACGTCCCCTTTTAGTGGGAAAGATTGTGAACATAACTTTCTTTCTAAACTTATATTAGGAAGAATTTCGAGTTCACAACCCTTAACATGATCTACAACAAACTACGATATTCCAATCTGGGTATCACATGAGCCATCCAAGACCTGTCCATAAGAGAATTGTAGAAGCTTACCAATAATCTGTTGTTTGCTTTTACCTGGGATGGACTTGAATTGTTCACATATTTTCATTTTCCTTCATCGTGTAATCTCGCAATTTTCGTGATGAACCACCATAGCTTTTTTTTTTTTTTGAAATAAGGTTCTAGCACAATGGCTAAAATAGGTGCTTATCTAATTATCCTATTTTATCATTTCAGCCTTGGGCAATGGTGTTCTTACCGATGCCCTATACTGAGAGATCAATGGTCATTGTCTAGACTTAACTACCGCAGTAATAGAGGGTAGATTATACTGACCAGGAATACGTGCGAAACATCTATTCCAAGAATGATGGTTGGAGCCTTGGAGATCAGGGCATTAGAAGGAGATTGTTCGACTGACAACAAAGAATTTAAGCCATGAAGTTCGGCATTAATTCGCAGGAGAACATTTGTTAAGTATTGATCATTAAACCTTGTTGGAACAATGCATTAAGTCACAATCCCAAAATCAACTAGACTTTTCTTCATCCACAGGCCATAAATAGTAGATGTTTTCCTCTATGGCGTATGATAAAGGATGAATTGGGATGTTTTAAGAAGTTTAGCTTGTATCTGTTCAAACATCTGCTCAATTCAGACAGAGGGGAAGTTCTCCTGGCCTGAAGGTTCTCTTCGAATATATCAAATGGTTAATTTACAAAAATTTCCTTCTGCTCTCCACATTTGATAAAATCTTGAACAAAACCACGCATGTCACAAAGAACGAGAAATGTACACTAGCTAGTGCTCTATCTTGTTGGTTGCACTTACTTAATCACACTTGTGGTGTTACTGTTAGCTACAAGGTTTTCATCATCTGCCCCCAATTCTGAGAGTGTCCTCTAATATTTCTCTCTTTGAGACCTCAACTATTATTTCTACTATCACCTCTCTGATCTGGCTTGTTTCTACTCTCCTCCAAGCACGCTTAACCGTGGAGTTCTGATAGGATATGGTGCATTAGTTTTGATGTGATTGCACCCTTTATTTCCTTGTTCTAATTTATTGATAGGCAACTAACACAATCTAAGTTCCTTGGTCTGCATCCTTTTCCTCACCGCTCATTTGTCTTGGCCTATTCTATCGAGATTGTTGCTATGTTATCGAAGTTGCTACTCTTCGGGTCTCCAGCAATCTGCTCTGACGGTGCCCTCTTATGCTTGGCTTTTTTGCTTGTTCCTGTTCTAAGTCATTCTCACTCATCTTCCACCCATAATATGCTGCTAACGTCATCCTTCTAGGTCCAGTTACTCCCATAACTTTCGGATGCTGATTCATTTCGATGGGCCACCTTTCTACTGAAAAGGGGTCAGTCATGCCTTAAAACGTATCTAGGTTTCAATTTCTAGCATTCCTTCAACGATTCCCACTATTTCTTACTATAAATGACTGACCTACTCCATGGCACCGTACCTTAGGCCTATTTATCCGCTGAGTTTGAAGTTGTAACCGCATCTGAGGCTCTAGTTGCATTAGTGACTGTACTTATGTTAAATATGCATCGACAACTGTGGTAATACCACTTACTGTAGAGTCTATACCACTTGTTCCACAAGTCCTGGAGTAATCTCCCATCTCATTTTCTGAGAAATCTCTGTTATCAACTCTAGGATTTCTAAAGTCTCTCAAGGTATTGCCACCATTAACGTGCTCTCACCACCCAGTACAGGCTCATCTCTCACCTCTTGACATAAACAACAAGTCAAGAATTTAACTCAGCTTTCCATGATCCATTCACGCTAAGTTGGAGGACAACGTTTATTCCATAGGTATACTTATATGTTTTATGTTTTCTTCTGGTACCGTACTTATCCTATTGACCACTACTTCTTATACGCCCATGCCCTTTCGCGTTTCTCGTGCTAGGGTGACTCTAGATGCATAGTCTCTAAGTTCTCGATTTGTCTCAGTTGTCTAGGGTTTTATGCTTCTAAGTCGGCAGCATTTTGTCTGTTTCTGGTAGGGGTGTTCGTGGGTTGGTTCGGTTCGGGTTGGAAGCAAACCCGCAACCCAACCCAAACAGTTCGGGTTGGTAAATATAAAACCCAACCCAAACCAATCTATATCAAAACCCAAACCAACCCAAACAGTTCGGTTCGGTTCGGTTTGGGTTGGGTTATCGGGTTGCCTTTCAATTTCTTAGTGATTAAAATATAAAAATAAATAAAAATAAAATTATTACAACCCATGTACAATTTATAACAAACATAAATTGAAGCATCCAGCAATAAGAGCAATAAGCACTTGAAGCATATGTAGCAGTTTGCTTTTCTAGAATGACTGGCATAGAACTGTAGCTTGACCAACACTAATATGAAAAGGAGCCATTAAGAGGACCGAGAACAAGCCAAAATACATCATTTGTGCAAAGTGTGGAGAGACACC
>JAJIYU010019025.1:0-10949 GCA_030144865.1 Tinospora cordifolia
TTATATCTTTGTAACCACCATTATATTTATGTGTTGTAAATTATATTTATCACTCCATAATGACCAAGAGCCTATATAAAGGGGTGTCTACATTGTAAATGATGTACCAAGGTTGAATTCCAACCTCTTATCAAGAGAATGAATCTCTCTATAATTTTCTATTTTCTCTCTTATGTTCTTGAGTTGTTCTTCTTCTTTTCTTGATCTTCTAGTAGTTTTTCTTTTATTTTATAATAGGAAAAGATTTTTTTTTCTTTTTTTTTACTTTTGAAAGAGCTTTTTATTTCTTTTTATGAAAGAGGTATTTAATAAATAATATATTTGTTTAACTTAAAAAATTTTTTATGAAATTAGTCTTCACTGGTAACACTTTCTAGTAGGAAGCAAAAAAAAAAAATTCTTTATTTTTTCCTGTCAAAGGGTTTTTTTTTAAGGAAATGCGTATTCAGTGAATAATAAATTGTATTTATATACAAAGTTTTATTATATTAGCCTTTGCAACAAAAATAATAAATTAGTCTGCACATTTTTTATTGAGCCTATCTTGTGTGCTTGCCCTAGCCTTCTGGAATTGGAGTTTTTAAGAAAATGAGAGACAACTCTTCATGGTTCAGGCATTTCTCGCATTTCTCGAGTTCTAATTCAGAGTGTCCTTGAGCATTGTAGAAGGTTCCAGTTGGAGCCTATTAATCTCACTAGCTGCTCGTGGAAACTGAGAAATTTAGAGGAATTCCGTAGTGTGATTTCAATGATCAGAAGATTTTGGGCAAAATGAGAGAAAAAGGATCAAGGGCTTTAGGGGCTTCTGGGCAAAAAATGATCCGGGGCAAAAAACAATCAGAGGCCTTTGGACAAAACGGGAGAAAAATGGAAATAACTAAAGGCCTTTAGAATTATTTCCTACTTGAAAAAGAGCTTTTAGAAAACTTTGCTTTCATCAAAAGCTAAATTTCTGAAAGTAAGGTATGAAGAATGTGCAATGGAGTGCAACCAAAAAAAAAAAAAATACGACCTTGCCATCTTGGTTGATTACAGCAGAAGCTTCAATGTATGCTACAACTTGATACCTGATTTTGAGAAAGAAAAGTAGAGCATAATGAGTAAGTCTAGAAAAGAAACAATTGTCGCAAAATGTTAAACTACGATGGATATTGGTAAACATAGAAAATCAGAATCTACTTTTACATTCCCAAGAGATCAAAATTCAAAATACAAGCAACTCTGCTCCAGGAAATTTAAGTCCCTGACAGTAAAATAGTTTCAAAATTTGATCAAAAGACTTCAATTACCAGGGAATCCAGCAAGCTATTGTCTCAATTCCACAAATTTAACATTTTGAAGTTTCAGCTCACTTTGAGAACAATATTGTAATCATCATAACTTAAAAGGCTGTTGTCAAAGCCTTCACCAAGTAAATAATGAATGGAGATGCATAGAATATTGCACTCACCCAAGGTCAAGAAGACCAGCAACCAAGCTAATGCTGATATCAAAATCCATTTTTGGTTGTATAATAAAGTTCCCTTCCCTTATAGGCTAATCCATTTGCATTTCAAAAGCAATTGAAAATGCATTACAATGCCAAAGTCATGAGGTTGATGTGATAAATTTAGAAAAGGAAATTTCTAACGAAGCTTGAGGTTGATTTGATAAATTTAGAAAAGGAAATTTCTAACGAAGCTTGTTGCTTACCTCTAGTATTAGTAATGCAAACCTACCTTCACATAATCTAACTCTTATGCACTCACTTTCAGCAAGTTGCCCATTAGATAGTGTTCCAGGAAGCCTTAAGTAAATATAAGTAAAATTTTGAACAGAACCACAGAATATTTCAGTATCAAGTATTTTTTATATGTCTTGATATGCCACCTAACATAGATTAACAAGCAAACAGAACTTTATGACAAGCGTTTTGCTTAATGAAGAGAGACTTCTTAATGAACAAAAATACCTGCTTATTGCTTTTCAAAATAAGCTCTAGCAATCAGATGTAAATGCACACCACCAACCTATTGGCTGCAAGGATGCAATTAGACGATATATATATATATTCATTCTCAATAAGAAAGAAGCCCCAGAAAGTATATGTGAGATAGGATAGTAATTCATCCTTACAACAGCTATCCACAGGTCAAGAGATTTCCGGATATCAGGATGCAATGCATAAACTCCTTCAAAAATCACCTGCATCAAAGAAAATTTACACTAATCTGTCATTACACTAAACTGTAATTACAGGGTAGCAGGACCCAATTCACAAGTGATTTAAGATAAATACACTACACTGTAATTACAGGACATTGCAGATGCATGGAACATTCACAGAAAGCATTTCATTCTGCAATCTTCATCAAAAGTTGGACTAATTTAATATATTTGTATTGTTACAACGGTTTTTTTTTTCTCCCCCGAGACTGCTTAAATTGTTTCAGTCAAGCTTTTGCGTGGAATCAAGACTTTGATCCTAGAAAATTTCAGTGGAGATTATGAGATCAAGTTGATTCAGGGTAGAATCAAATTATTCTTTGAAAATCTTGTGGGTACCAAGGGATATTTTTTTCCATGCCGTATTTTGATTAGTCAAGTAACATCTGTGTCCATTATTCATCAAAACAAAATATCCATGTTCTTTTGGCTCCAAGAGACCATGATCTTTTCCTCCTTTGGAAGCTTCTATTGGTTACCACTTAACGCATTCTTTTATGTTTTTCATTGACACTAATATATAGATCAAGAGTATGCAGTTTGAAATACTACTTCCATTCTCAGTCCATACAGTTCCACCAAGAAAAATTATCTCACATTGTAACATTAACACTTAGTTTCTTACTACACTGTTTGTACTTGTGGTTCATCCTTGATTTTCCAATTCAAGCTTGCTTTAAGACAATACAAGTAAAGCAATAGGTCCAAAAAGCATTTAAGACATACCACTCCACAATCCTCAGAAACTTGAAGTTCCTTGAACCCACTTTGAGAACAGTTCTCTAAATCAAATACAGGCACTTTGGTTCTTTTATGATTCCTCAGGTCATCAATATTCTGGCAAACAAGTTAAATAAATGAAATCCTATATAAAAACATAGAACATAGACAGAGAGAGAGAGAGAGAGAGAGGAAGCACAGCGTATAGAATATAATACCTGCTTAACAATCATGTTAAGCAGCAATACTGTACATTTAGATTGAAGATTGTACCTTGAAAAATTAAATAGACACCGACCATCTATCACCATATGAGTGGACTACTTCTCAAACTCAGGTTTAGTTAATGAGAAAGCCATAGATTACAAAGATCAGAGAGAGAAGTATCATTCTTGCCTTTTCTTTTCCCTCTATCCTATTTACTAAATAGCATTGACAAGAAAATTTTGAAAAAGTGGAACTTGTTGCATGAGCCTCTCAGTGAAAAACTGGAACTTGTGGATTTTATACAGATACGGAAATTTTAAAACACAGATGAGCACATTTATATACTCTAATGAACAAAGTACATTCCCTTGGAGATTTGAAATAAGAAGAACAAGATCTTAGTCATTAATCATTGTCATAAGGAGTTCTAACTCATGTTGAGACATTCAGGGTAAACGATCACAACATGTAATTAATAATTAAAGTAGCCCCAAGACGAGTCTTGGGTCTTTTCAAATTTCAAATGTCCTACTTTTCCTTTTAATCTTCAGATAAAAATCTTGACTGAAGTAACTTTTTTTTTCTTTTTCTGAACATAACTGACTTGTATGGAATGGGAACATCTGTTAATGTAAGGGGTGAGGCGTGATCCGAAAACCTCAAGAATTCCTTACAATATCTCAACTATTGAGATGGAAACTTATTTGTTTGAGAATAGATAAAAATTTTAACAATCATGAAAAAAACCACATAATTCATAACGAACACTAAGGATATGATTTAGAAAATAATAAGTTGCACATGCACACACAAAACAACCAACATGAGTCTAGAGCCAAAAACCAATACCAACATTGTCAAGTACACAGTCACAAAAATATCTGAAACTAGAGCATCTTAGCTCCTAGTCAAGAATTTTACCTAGTAATGCATTCATGAAAATGAACAGATAAAACAAGTCAAGAAAAAAAAAATTGAAGTTATACCTTTGAAAGCAAGGATAGATCAATAGATCTTAAGTACTCGTACTTAAAGTCCTTCACATGTTCAAATCTGTAATAGCTTTCAAGGGAAATAACCTCACAACCAACAATATTAGCCATTTTATGAGCCAAACTAGTCTTTCCAGATCCGCTTGGACCTACTGAAATAGTTGCATGTGAAAATCCTCAAAGCCTTGTCAAACGATTAAAATAAGACACACACCAAAAAACAAAAAACAAAAAAAAAAAAAAAAAAAAAAGAAAACTGTGATTCAAAAGAATGTTGATGTCTGTTTTGATCTCATCTATCTCAAATCAATCTTAAACAAAATGAGTGACAAACTTTGTTTTCTTCATACACTAAGGGAAGCAAATAATAAGAACCCAAAAAATAAAATAAAATAAAATAAAGAAAATTGATGTACAAATGAACCTGATTTCACACCCAACTAATCCAACAGTTTAACTTGTTTCTGTAAAAGATGAAGGGAGAGGAATGGAGCCTTGGTGAGTTAGCTCAGTCAGCTCTCTGTTCAAGCTTTAAGGGATGTCTCCATCTGTGCTTGGCTGCAGCCAATAAGGCTCTGAACTCTGTATCTGTTCCTCCTTTCTCTCTTCAGCCAAGGCCTTAATCAAAGGCCTGGGTCGAAGTTGCCGCCTAGGCAGCTGCGGCTCTTGCATATACTTCAATGTTGTCTCTCTATTCTTCTTCTTAGGTGGAGGCACACAGTTATCATCAACCCGGTCCACTTTCCTCTGGGGATTCATCCTTTTCTCCAGCTGCTGCTGTTGTGATGACGCTGGCACAATTGCTTCCACGTTATGTTGTTGTTGCTGCTGCTGCTCTTGAGATGGCTCCAGCTCAATTGCTAACATGTTTTGTTGTTGTTGCTGTTGCAATTGCTCCAGCTCAATTGCAAGTGGCTGCTTCACCTTCTCAGCAGCTTTTGCATTTGCCGATTCTTCCTCCACTGTCAATTGCGATTTGGGCAATAATGCTAGTAATTTATCTTGTTTGTTCTTCTTAGGCCTTCCTCTTCCATGCTTCTTCCCCTCCCCTTCTTGCTGCAGACTCAGGTTCTGGAATTGCTTCATGTTTTCAAGCACACCATGGGTGTTCGAATTCGGTAGCACCATTACCAGTATTGGTTGTTCCGACCCTTCTTTATTATCCATACATCTCCCTCTACTCAGCCCTCCTAGCTGCTGCTCCTGTTTCAGGCTTGGGTTCAGCAAATGCCAAAATTGGCTCAAAGACAACGAATGCAAGCTCGGTGAGCAATTCAAGCCATGGCCATCGACTGAACTTCTTGTCTCGTTTTCTATAACAAATTGTTTTTCCCCTTCTTGTTCAGGCTCTTGTTTCTTCTTCTTAGGCCTTCCTCTACTGCCCTTCTTCTTCAATATCTGTTGTTGTGCATTTTGTGGCAACATCGCATCATCATCAATATCCAAAGACAATGAATGCAAGCTTGGTGAGCTTTTCAAGCCATGGTCATCAACTGAACATCTTGTCTCGTTTTGTATAACAACAAATGGTTGCTCCCCTTCTTGTTCAGGCTCTTGTTTCTTCTTCTTTGGCCTCCCTCTACCATCCTTCTTCTTCAATATCTGCTGTTGTGCATTTTGTGGCACCATCACATCATTAATATCTAACGGCAATGAATGGAAGGTCAGAGAGGAATTCAAACCATGGTCATCAACTGAACTTCTCGTCTCCTTTTGCATAACAAACTGGGTCTCCTCTTCTTGTTTAGGTTCTTGCTTCTTCTTCTTAGGCCTCCCTCTACCAGTCTTCTTCTTCAACATCTGTTGTTCTGCATTTTGTGGCATCATCATATCGTTATCAATATCACCAACAGCCAATGCATGAATCTTTTTGGGCCTCCCTCTACCCTCCTTCTTCACTGTCTGCTGCTGTTCATTCTGGGGCACCATCCCACCATTATCAAGAACACCCAATGCATGAACCTTCTTGGGCCTCCCTCTACCATCCTTCTTCTTCACCATCTGCTGTTGTTCATTATGTGGCACCATCACACCATTATCAATATGACCAGCACTCAATGGACAAATCATCAGCTCCCCTCTAGCATCCTTCTTCTTCAGCTCTTTTTGTGGGCTTGGATTCTCCAAAGGCACCATTTCAATTGTTTGTGCCACCACAAGGCCATTATCACTATCAATTGATGGTATTGTGTGGTCTTTCAAAACTAGTGCTTGCTCTTCATCATTTTCAGTCTTATGTTTCTTCTTAGGCCTCCCTAGACGACCCCTCTTCTTCTTCTCCTCTGCCACCAGCTGATGTTGCTGTTGTGGCACTGGTTGCTCATTCTGCCCAGAATCCTGCAAGAGTTCCATATCAATCACAGTTGTTGGCTGCAATTCAGGTAGCACAGCAAAGCCATTATCAGCACAAGTGGATGTTATTGCCTTGTCCTTCACCACTAAATGATGATCTCCCTGTTGTTCACCCTCATTGTTCCTCATCCCATGATTATGCCTCTCCTCCTCCTCTTCCAGCTCTTGTTGCTGTGACAATAACGGCTCATTCGGCTCCTTAAGACTCTGTGAGGATTCCTTTTCAATCACAGTTATTGGTTCCAATTTGGATGGCTCAATGCAGCCATTAGAATCACATATTGACACAACCATCTGATCTTTCACCACTAATTCTTGCTCTCCATGCTGTTGGAGCCCATCGTTCATCATAGAAACCTCTTGATTTCCCGTCTCCGTCTCCTCCTGCTTCTTCAGCAACTCATTCTGCTCGTTAGAACTACCCAAGGGTTCCATTTCAATCATAGGCATCAATTCCAATTGGGATGGCCTAATGCAACCACTAAAATTAGAAATAGACACAACCCTATGATCTTTCGCCACTAATCCTTGTTCTCCATGTTGTGTGAGCCAATCATTCATCATATAATCCTCTTGATAGCCCATATGCACCTTTTCCTGCTGATTCCTCAACTCATTCTGCTCGGTTAGACTATCAAAGGGTTCCATTTCAATCATAGGCATCAATTCCAATCGGGATGACCTGATGCAGCCATTAGAATCACAAGTAGACACAATCCTCTGATCTTTCACCATTAATTCTTGCTCTCCATGCTGTTCGAGCCCATGATTCATCATAAACTCCTCTTGATTGCCCATCTGCACCTTCTCCCACTGATTCATCAAATCATTCTGCATGTTAGCATTAACCAACACTTCTGTTTCAATCCCATTGTTTAATTGCAACTGAGGAGACACCAAAAATCGATCAACCATTCCCGATACCATCTCATCTCGCACCAACATTCCTTGCCCTTCGTCTTGCTGTTCAAGCTCGCACCTTTCCTCATTCCAACCCACACAAATCCTGCTCTGTCTCTTCCTCTCAGGACTACGATTAGGGTTTTCAAAGCCATCCACATCGACCGGATGACTCACATCTCCTCCAATCTCGCCATCACCCACTGACATAAACACTCCATCGTCTCTCATCGCTAACTGAACCTCTGAATCGGATTTCGTATTGCACCTTACTCCTCGAAGACTCTTCTGCCTCTTCCTCTGCTTCTGCTGCTCAGTCTCGTGATTATCAGGGTTAGAATTCGAAAGCTGGTAGCGCGATTTAGAATTGAAAATAATCTCGCCTCGCTCCACTAGCTTCTTCAAATTGTGAGCGAGGAGATGCGCGTGCGCGATAGGCAAATCTCGTTCCCTTGATTCAATGAAACTCGAAACCGACGATTCTTCTGATCCGTCTTTCTCGTTCAAGTCCCGAATCGCCGCTATAATCATCTAAAGCAAATTTTGAAGGGGGAAGAAAAAGAAAAAGAAAAAACCCCACAAAACGTCAATGAGGTCAATCGCGCAAGAAAGATAACTGGAAAGAGATCTTGCGAAGGAACAAACCTGTGAGTAGGGGGGATGTGTTAGAGTATAGATTGAAGCAGAAGCAGAACTGAAGAGAGAATCGAAGCGATCTTCGATTTGGGAAGCGGAGAGAGAAGGATAGCGATCGGTGGAGAGACGAAGCACCGTTTCCTTAAGTTTGTTCATGGCTTCTTCTTCTTCTTCTTCTTCTTCTTCTTCTTCTTCTTCACAACAACACAGACTCCAGTTCCTTGCCTCCGTTCAATTATGCTTCGCGCCTCCGTTCGTCCCGCAATTTTGAAGGACAAACGGTTTCCTAATCTGAAACGGAAATATAGACTGTGCATTCTTCACGTGATAGATCTTTGACGAAGTCAAATATTTCCTTTTTTACATACTCATCCCAAGAGTACATGAAATTCGGAAACCTTATCGACCACGTTTTAACAGTTAGAATCCCAATATTATAATTATCTGATAAAGGGGTAAAGTTGATAGCTGCAATTCAAATATTTATTACTTATTAATTCAATTATTACGATAAAGTATTAAAATAAAAATTAATTTAATATTTTTTAACTTTAATAATTAAAAATCAAGCTTTTTATGGTAAATAATTTTATATTATAGAATAAGCATTTTTAATAGTGTACTTCGTCTTTATGCATCAATGCATGATTCAAAGTAATTTAATTCTTTTTTTAATGGTGATAAACATTTTTAATGTCTCTTTAACACTTGTATTTATAACATATTTTAATGCAAAATATTGATGATTGATGATAACTGCAGTATGTGTTGCATGTACTTTATATAAAATATAATCCAACTACAATAAAGATTTAACTATAAAAAAAATCAATTTAAAGTATAGTTACAGATACATGTTCATTAAATGTGTGTTTTACTCGTTTTAGGATTTATTACTTTTTTTTTCTATTTTATATTTTTTAAGTATATTTATATATATATAAATTTTATTTAACATATAATGTTAATTGCAAAAAAAAATATTTTATTATTTTAAAAAAATAAATGACTTATTATATTAAACTTAAAACTTGTAACAAATTTTTTAAAAACAAAAAGTAAAAAAAAAAAACCTGCGCCGATATGACATGGTTATTTGATGCAAACTAATCCACATGCAACACTATTTTACCACAGCATTAGAGATGTTCTGATAACGTAAGTGATAAATGAATATTTTAAGTATAACTTTTTTTTTTACTTATAATCAGGGCCGACATCAAGGTAGGGTCCAAACGGCGAAGGCCCTTGGCCCCGTCGCCCTTAGAGTCCCTTATTTTTGGAAGCCTATGTATATATATAATTAAAAATTATAAAAAAATATATGAATTAATTGAACCATTATTTTTTATTCTCCCATTTGCTATTTTGCCCTAAGCCCCAAAAATATTAGGTTGGCACTGCTTATGGTTCTTGAAGATGGCTATGTGAATCGCAAAAGTAACGCTAAAAATATCTCAAACTTGAATTATTTAATGAAAAAACTAATGTAAAGAGCTAAAAAAAAAATGAAAGTGAAAGCAATAGAACATGAATATGTTAAAAAGCTTGACAAAGATAAATTACGGTGACCTCAGAGTGATTACCACGATAAAGAAAGTAAGCATTAAAGTCCCTCCTTAGGAGGGCTTAGTTGTTGACCCATTTGATCATTTTTGTAGTCTATTGGTCATTTATTTTTCAGTGTAAGTTCTCCACATCTTACCAACTTACTTGACTAGAATCTGTTTTATAGGCTCTTACCTATATATGTTTTGGTGTTAAGGAGTTCTCCAAATCTTTCTGGTTTAGGGTCTTTGATTCCCCCCTTGTTTTCTTGTTTGCCTAATGAAAATTTTGCAGATTGTTGGCATTACATTTGTCGATTGCTCGCTAAGTAACCTAATGGAGTCTCATTGTTTTGCATTGGTTAGTTCAGGTTAATGGCACTTGTAGAAAAACAGAAAACCAAATGATCTTTCTATTAGATATGAGTTTTCAATATGTGTAGTGGACATATTTTGGGTTAATCAAGTATTGTTATTTTTTATTAAATCAAAGCTAATAATCTTTGAAATGCAAAGATTGACATTGTGCAAAAAATTTTTAAAACTCATATCAAAATAAATGAGAAATTATTGCTCAAAGTTGCTTACTTACAAACTGTGTGGAATGGAAAATGTAGTGAACTTTGAATAATCTCACATCGAAAATTAAGAACATTAGAAATAAGTTCAAATGTAGAAGTTGAAGTTGCTATTATTAGGATTGATGGCCAATAAGAAGAGAAATTATTCTTGTTCTTTGAAGGGCAAACGAAACACACACAAGCACGCATCATCACCATGCCGACCAACCGCACTTGGTTTGGCTTCTGGTAAAAGATTAATATTTTTATAAATTTTTTAATATGATAGTACACCATCGAATGGTCATCAATGCACTAATTGATCAAAAGATGCAATTTGTAGGTTCAAATTTAACATAAACTAAACAAATGCAATACAAGTGTAATAACTGAAAAAAAAATTAAAACTAAATAAATAAATATAAAAAAAATTAATTAATTACGTATTTTAATACAATTGAGAAACTATGTGATAAGTATTGTAATACAACTGTGAGATTACGTTGTATGTATTCTAATACAACTAGAAACTAAGTATTTTAATACAACTAGGATACTACGTAGAAATCTCTATATAAACCTTAATTCCCTCTATTTTAAAAGTATTTTAAACTTTTCTACAACCCTAGAGCCGCCAAAGAAGAATAAGAGAGTATTTAGAAGCCATTAAGAGAGTACTAGAAACTAAGTATTTTAATACAACTAGGATACTACGTAGAAATCTCTATATAAACCTTAATTCCCTCTATTTTAAAAGTATTTTAAACTTTTCTACAACCCTAGAGCCGCCAAAGAAGAATAAGAGAGTATTTAGAAGCCATTAAGAGAGT